>SNQJ01S0040744.1:0-44462 GCA_010110895.2 Picea sitchensis | reverse complement strand
TTTTCCTTTTAGTTTTACATTTAAATGGTTTATCCATGTAAGAATATATTTGCCCCATGAAAATAAACATCTAATGTGAATTAGTTTTCCCCTAAGTAAAAATAAATACCATAAGTAATTACAGGGGGAAAACCATGGGCAATACCACGTAGTTTTGTAAAACCATGGGAAAATGAACATAAATCATTACAAAAAAAAAAAAAAATTAATAAAAATATGTACAAAAATAAAATAAAATTAGGAAATCAGGCCAAATTACACAAGTCAAGGTTTGATGCCCCTCATGGTTCCACTGATCAAGGTTCTGTTAGTCAGGATTATGAATCTAGGGGTGGAAATTAGGAATAAGGCACATAAGATAGTATTTAAGAAATCGGGTGTCATGGAGAAGAGCTAGGTCATATAACAATGAAGAATATTGTGATTCAACTACGATGAAGGGGAAATGACACAGGGGAAGAATAAAACAATTCATGTGATGATTTAAATTTATAGGTAGCGACAAGTGCAAAAATGAGATCAATTCCATCATAGGGAGGACATGCTAAGATCGAGAGTAGAATGAATACAACCAGTTCAAGGAAATGGTCCTTACAGCATACCACTATGCATAATACAAATGAGATAGATAAATAACAGGAATTAGGCGATGGAATGACAAGGAATTACAACCAAGAAGATGAATAGGATTTTTTCATAGGTTTTGGCGAGATGTAAGATCGAAAAGGACCTAGTATAGATCAACCTGAACAGGTTCAAGGACAGGCTTGTGGTAAAGGTGGATCTGACAGCCTTGGGAGCTTCGGAGCTTGAGACAACTGCAAGTGTAACACCCTGGTTCTAACCCTTATGAAATAGAATTTATTATGTACTTGTGACTTAGGTTGGTGATCCAGTAAAGTTGAAAAGGGGCCAAAGTGCCTAGGAAATATAAAACTTCATATACATTAATAAAATACATTGTTGGCTGCAATATGGACAAGGAAAAAAGAGATAGAGGGATATGATTCCACAAGAGAGGGGGCTTGAGGGGCTAAGTATTTCTTTTATACTTTATTTACCCATTTTGTTTTAATGGAGAATAATAGTTACATGAACTTCTTGGGGGGAATGCCAAGTGGTTCCTTAATTCCAAGAATTACATAAACCCCTCCTTGGTTTGTTTGGGGAGATCTCTCATTCTCGTTCTCGTCCTTTTTCTTCTTCTTCTCTCCACTCATTCTTTCACCACTCATCCCTTCTCATTCATGATCTCTTGGGGGGAGCATGGAAACCAAATTGTCTGAAAGGAGCCATGGTTGTTGGTTGTAACAAATGTTGGTGTATTCTAGCCACAAGTTAATTCTCTCACAGTTGTGAGTTTGAGAGTCCCAGTAGGGAGATTCTTGACTAGATGCACTGGAACCCCAGAAGGAGATGGAAAGCATGAGGGATTGCATGGAAAAGAAGGGGGTCCATTCTCTTGGGTTGTGCAGGATGGGTATAAGAGAGCTAGTGAACTTTGGATTGTTGTGAGTGCTGAAAATCCTATGAGAGCTTGAGTGTTGACCAATTTTGGGGAGCCATTTCTATATGGTTGTAATATATTACTAATCATTCCATGAGGGAATGGATTCCTATGTGCATGATATTGATGGTAGTTTGGATAGAACTATCCAAAACTAAGAATCCTTGGAGTTTCTAATAGGGAGATTTCCTGAACATTAGCATTGGATCCCTGGAGAGAAATGGAATAGCCTAAGGGACTACATGGCAAAGAAAGGTATTTATTTCTTTGGGTTTTGCAGGTTGAGGGGGAAAGAGAGCTGGAAATTTGGATTTGTAATGTGGTTGGTGTTATCACATATAGTTGTTAAGGGCAGCAGGTTGCCCAAGTTCATGGCTTGCACAAGAAGAGTCAAAGTGCAACACTCAGAGAGGTCCAATATGGACTCAAATCGAGCGAGGGAGAAAGTTCGGTTTTCAACGGTTGGTATTCCATGTGAAGTTCAGATCAGCGACCCTCAAGCGATCGGGATCATAGAGTTACATGAAGTATAGCGTCAAACAGAGTTCTAAAATCTTGAGGCCCATCCTAGACATTGATCCTGGTAAGGACACGTGGTGCAATATTAGCAATTCACTGACTCACAGAATGGAGCAGTCAAAGGGCAGAGTCATGTGGACTCATGAAATTCCAAGTTACAAAATGATCTGGGCCATTTATTTCAGAAGGACACGTGGTGCAAGATCAGCATGGATAAAATTGTTTCGGAAAACCTCAAGTGAGAAATGTCGATAGCCAAGGTCCTGAAATGTTGATTGCCCGAGGTCCCGGAATGTCGATATTCATCTGGGTCATTCGATCAAGGGTGATGTGTGGTGCCTGATCCAAGGGATCATGATTTCATCACTCGCAGGTTTGAGCATGGAGCACAACGTGAGTTCGCGAAACGTGAAATCGTGACGTGTCTGGGAGTTGGGCACATGATCACAGCCTGTGATCGTGGTCATCAAATCCAAAGTAAATCTGATCGTCGATCTAGATGGGTCATTTTGTGGGATCGAGCATCGGAATATTTGAAATCTAGGGGAGTGAAGACTCTCAAAATACGAGATCCTAAAATATCATATAGGATAATCGTTGGGTCATGGCCCGAGGTCGCATGTAGGTAAAGGTGTCGAGTTCACGTGAGATGTGCTAAGGGACAAAACGCCAGTGTTGGACACAGAAGAGGTCGCTACATTCTCTAGGTGCCAAGTTGACTCGGGCTTGTTCAGATCCCAATGAAGCAGTTATGGAAGTAGGTGATGGTAGCTGAAAACTCAACTCATCCCATGAATGGGAGGCTAGAAAGGACTTGTCATGGAGACAGATCGTTAGTTTAGAGTTCCCATGTCACCGAATTCTCCTGCAAAGACCATACTGATCTGAGATCGCATCTAATAGAAGAATACAAGTGCATACTGACAGATGAAGATGCAGATGTAAAGTTTTGAATGTAGTATCCAAGTCACATCTCTCATGGTGGCTACTTGTGCTGAGTATAAATACTCAGTTTTCATATTTTGTTAGGGTCGATGGTTGAGCTAGGCTCCCGTATTGTAAAGTTTTGATGAAGCTCTGGTTCTTTGGTTCTGTATTTGTTTTTGAGACTTCTTGATTAATCTAATTCAGCTTCCCTAATCCATCCTATTTGCCTTTAATACTGAGAGATTTCATGATTGATTGATTCACATGGATTGTTGTGATTGTATTATTGTGAATGTTTGGTTATAGTGTTGTTATAATTTCTTTCAGTTTCTTTGAGATTTGAATTCAAGAGGATCGTGTGTTTAATTTTTTCCTCCTTAGGCTGTCGGAAGACCAGATGTCCATGGAAGAACTCTACACCCTCCTCACCAAATTCTTCCCTCTATTAACCCTTACTACAACTTACTGACTGAAGTTGATTCAATACCTCAACTTCTTGTGTATGTTGGTCCAGTTTTATGAGTTAAAATGATATTTTCTTGAGTCTGCGCCCATTTGAACCCCTTTAAAATGTATTCACTGTGACATAAAAAAATGATGGGTATTGGGCTTACCTCTGCCACAATCCAGAGGTGACTTCTAGTGCTAACATTTCTAGTGCCATTTTTAGGGACGAAAGTGAATATATCTTCCCTGGGAGAATGACAACAAGCTTCTGATTCTGAAGATGCATCAGACATCAGAACCATTGAATATTATGCTTGCACCTGACGACTCCACTGAGGCGACTCCATTGTATCAGCTCCATTGTTTCAGTATTGCTACTTCTAGATACACCTGGTAGCCTAGTGGTGAACAAAGACTACACACACCCATTATGCATATCATTCACCTGGTGACTCCACAATCGAAGACCCCACTGGGAAGGATCTTGTTGAAAGAAGTATGACCTAACCAAAGGGGAAGACTAGGTATCTGTTTATGAGATTTATCCATGAAATCATGTTCTTGTTTATCAGCTCATTTCTCTCTTTCCCTTCACATATACAGAGGATTATCTTCTACTTTGTCTATTCAGATGATAATAGGCCTTCCTTTATTTATCCATCTTTGGAAGAAGAAAACATGCCTTCTTATTGTGTTGAAGATATTGATCTCGTGTCTTCACCTCTGCCTATTCATAAAAGTGATATTTGTATTGCATCTCCTCTTGAAATTGATCACCTTTGTATCCCTAAGGAGGTTGAAAGTAATTCACAGTCTTCTCAAATCTCATTACCCTTTACTATTTCTGCTAAGCCTTGCCACCAACTTGTTAATCCTCATGATCAACCCACTGCTTTTCAAATTAAAATCAGAAATAAGTTGTTTAGACCTTTAAGGTTGCCACTTGACCTTCATCCTTATCCTCTTTATTCCTTTGAGTATCTTCCTCAGTTTTCTGGGGAGGATCATGTTACAGCTAAGAGGCACTTTGGTGCCTTTGAGAACTTTGTTGACCAGTTTGAGATTTTTCATGAGGATGTTACCATGAGGTTGTTCTCACACTCTTTGTCTGGAGATGTTGTTGTGTGGTTTAGATGTCTGGAAGTCAGTTCTATTGGCTCCTGGACCGAGCTATGCCATGCATTTTTAAAGTGTTAGGGTGAGAACAAGTCCTTGGATCAGTATTGGTCTGAGTTTAATGCCTTGAGGAGAGGGGAAGAGGAAGCCTTGGTTATCTTCAATAGGAGGATTTACAACATTTATCATAGTATGCCTATGGAGATTAGACCCACAAAGACTAATTCCATGGTGTACTATGTCATGGCTCAGCATCCAGAGCTTGTCCTTCTCCTGAGAGAAAGGAAATATTCATAGTTAATACATATGTTTGAAGATGTTGCAGAGGCTGAAGAAAAAATCATGGCTAGCAAGTGGGTTCATATGCAGATATATCTTGAAAATTTGCATGAGCAAGAAGACTATCAATCTTTTTCAGATTCTGAGCAAGAAGATAGTGAATATGAATCAGATCTGGAACAACAATGGGGAAGTGGATGTGATTCACATTTGGAAACAGACCCTTCCATATTTGTAGATTCTATGGGTAGGAATGCATATCCATCTTATGATCAGTTTTTGGAACATTTTGAGCATGTAGCAGTGGTTGATTGCATAGATAACTATGCGTTATTCGTTGATCATAGTTATGACGTTTTAAATCATGTTGCACCATTATCTTATGATCATTCATATGAAGAAGAGACTGCAACTGTTGATTATCAAGAGTTGGTTTCAAAAGAGAAAGGAGGGCATTTATTTGCAAGCAAAGATAATTTTACAGAGGAGCAGCATGGTCTTCTAAAGCATCCAGGTTTCTGTCACATTATTCATGATCATGTGGCCATATACATGGAGTCATATGTTTCAGATGTCTTGAAATTTTCAAATGGAATTATTTCACCGATACTCATAGGTCAGTATGGTTTCATGAAAGGTTTCCAAGACCAAACTATAGAGCCTTTTCCTTTATTCATTAAGGAAAAGCATTGGGTGGAAATCATCTATCCTGGACCCGCAGAAGACACAGAGAAACATGTATAGGGGGAGAATTTTATCTCTTGTCCAGAACCTATAAGTGAGTAGCCATTGCCTGGGACCAATCAACCTACATTGAATGTTCACCCACCTATGCCTACCAGAGATATTCAGCCATGTGTGAGCAGCTATGTAGCAGAGAAGCCTACCTGTTACAAATTTTTTGGAGTTTGTCGCTTGGCCTACGAGCCTGTGAAGAAATACATGGAGTTGTATTTCCTTCATGTTTGGAAGTTGTCCATCTTTATCCTGACCTTAGCATTAGGAGGAAAGATAAAGAATGTAATCGTTCTACTATCACGGTTGCATTATCTATTATCAATCACGGACAGAGTGAAGGAGCTTCCAGTTAGGAAGTTACTTGAATGGCTATGGTGGAAATTTGCTTTCACCTAGCACTGTGTAAAAATCAATTAGTTTAGGATTGTATATAAACAATCTCCTTGGAGTATGTGTATTCATTTTCGTTTTTACTTATCGGCCTGTATTTTTCAACAGGATGTTTTGAGCTCGAATCCATAGCCCAATGCATAAGGCGACTAGAACTACTTGTTCTTAGCATATCATAGGGAGCATGCCACCCCCTGTGGAGCCAAATGTTATCACATATAGTTGTCAAGGGTAGAAAGTTGCCCAAGTTTGTGGCTTGTGCAAGAAGCATCAAAGCGCAACACTCAGAGCGGTCCAATATGGACGCAAATCGAGTGAGCGAGCAAGTTCAGTTTTCAATGGCTGGGATTCCATGTGAAGTTCAGATCAGTGGCCCTTAGGCAATTGGGATCACAGAGTTACATGAAGTATAGTGTTAGACAGAGTTCTGAAATCGCAATGCCCACCCTAGTCGTTGATCCTGGGAAGGAACGTGGTGCAAGATTAGCATTTTGTTGACTCGCAGAATGGAGCAGTCAAATGGTAGATTCATGTGGACTCGTGAAACACGAAGTCGTGAAATGATCTGGGTCATTTATTTCAGAAGGACACACGGTGCAGGATCAGCACGAAGAAATTCGTTTCAGAAAATCTCAAGTGAGAAATGTCGATAGTCGAGGTCCTGAAATGACGATGGCTCGAGGTCCTAAAATGTCGATATTCATTTGGGTCGTCCAATCAAGGGGGATGCATAGTGCTTGATCCATGAGATCGTGATTTCATGACTTGAAGGTTTGAGCATGGAGCACAATGTGAGTTCGCGTAACGCGAAATCATGATGTGCCTAGGAGTTGGGCCCACGATCACATCCCACGGTCATATGGAAGCATGGCCATAAAGAAAGGGAAAGTGTTTGTTGAGCAACGGGCAATTGAGATTGTTTGAGGAAATGATTGTGGCCATCAAATCCAAAGTAAATCCAACTATCGATATAGATGGGTCATTTCACGGGATCGAGCATCAAAATATTTGAAATCTAGGGGAGTGAAGACTCCTGAAATACGATATCCCGAAATATCATATAGGATAAGTGTTGGGTCATGGCCCGAGGTTGCATGCAGGTAAAGGTTTTGAGTTCACATGAGATGTGCTAAGGGCCAAAATGCCAGTATTGGTCATAGAAGAGGTTGCTACATTCTCCAGGCACCAAGTCAACTCAGCCTTGTTCAGATCCCAATGAAGCAGTTATGGAAGTAGGTGTTGGTAGCTGAAAACTCAACTCAGTCCATGAATGGGAGGCTAGAAAGGACTTTCCATGGAGGAAAATTTTCAGCTTAGAGTTCCCATGTCACCGGATTTTCCTACAAATCCCATACTAATCTAAGATCGCGTCCAACAGAAGAATGCAAGTGCAGACTAACAAATGACAATGCAGACACAAAGTTTTGAATGTAGTATCCAGGTCACATCTCTCATGGTGGAGACTTGTTCTGAGTATAAATACTAGGGTTTTGATATTTTGTTAGGGTCGATGGTTGAGCTAGGCTCTTGTATTGTAAAATTTTGATGAAGCTCTGGTTCTTTGGTTATGTATTTTTTTTTAGACTTCTTGATTAATCTAAGTCAGCTTCCCTACTCCATCATATTTGCCTTTGATACTGAGAGAGTTCATGATTGATTGATTCACATGGATTGTTGTGACTGTATTATGATGAATGTTTGGCTATAATGCTATTATAATTTATTTCATATTCTTTGAGATTTGAATTCAAGAGGATCTTGTGTTTAATTTTTTCCTCCTTAGGCTGTCGAAAGACCAGATTGCCAGAACAGACCTCTACACCCTCCTCACCAAAGTCTTCCCTCTATTCACCCTTACTACAACTTACTGACTGAAGTTGATTCAAGACCTCAACTGCTTGTGTATGTTGGTCTAGTTTTCCGAGTTAAAACGATATTTTCTTGATTATGCGCCCATTTTACCCCCTTTAAAATTTATCCACTGTGACATAAAAAACTGATGGGTACTGGGCTTACCTCTACCACAATCCAGAGGTGACTTCTAGTGCTAACAGTTGGGAAACCTAAGAGCTAGTTAAACAACTTTTTCATGTTTTAGATTTGTCCTAGGACCCGTCCTTGTGGATTCATAGCCCTGGCTTGGGGGTGAGTTGTTGTTGAGAGTAAAAGAGAAACAGTTTCTATGGTTGGGAGGAACGTCCTTGGTATGCAACCAGTTAGTGAATGTTTACTTACAAAGACAAGTGTTCTTTTTGTTTTATGTATAATGTTTATTCCGCTGTGTATTTAATTATCTATGAGATATGTATTCATAATGTGTATGTCTGATAGTTATTTTTTTTGCACAACATGTTTTTTAATTCTTTATGTTGCAGCATGGATCTTGATTTATGCATGAGGGTATTTCATGCTTGACTTCAGATTGAGATCACTTCAGACGTGAGTTTCTGCAGTAGTGTGGCTAGCCTATGGGTGGCTTGGTATGTTGCAGGTTAGCATGCTCATCCTATGGGTGGGTGGGTACGTTAAATATTGGTATCAGAGGTACAGGTTGAAACACCAGAATAGTATAGGCTATATCTATTGGTCAAAATATCCTAGTTGAGATCGATTATGACCTTGAAATCCTAAACTTAGGAGGAATGGCATTACAGAGTCCATGCAGAAGGCAGAGCATCAAATCTTATTTGTAAGGGATCATGGGATCGTGACCATCCCTTTTGAATTCAGGAACGATCACCACCATGGAATCAAGAGAGATATGGATCATTGGGTCAGAGGGCAGGTGAACAGGGGTCGTCCGATGAATATGAAACAAGAGGTTGGGTAAGATTAAGTACCAGCCATAAGATCTAGTTGGTCGATCATCACCCATCGATTGGAGCCAAGCAAGAAAGGAAAAAAACTTCAGGCTTCGCCACTTCAACGATCTTGGTAGGAAAGTATTATTGAACTAATGAAGGCTGGAGTTGTGAAGTCTTGTTAGTCTTCCAATCTGATAGGAGATGTAGGGGAATATTTTTCATCAATCTTGATCACCCAGCATTGATCACTTTGGGATATTTCACTTCGGGAGTTTTAAACTTTGTTGAACTACTACAACCCAGAGCCCCAGAGCGTTGAAGTCCCATGATTCCCATCGACCATTAGATCGAGGGAAGGACTTCAAGAGTGATGTAGGCCATCATATATAGTAGTGGTGGAGGTTTATCAAAGTTCGGACTTCAGAACTTCGCCACTCTAGTGATTTTTAGGTATGTTGCAGATCAAAGCCCCGAAGTGTCGAAGCCTCGAAGTGTCAAATTCACAAAAGTGTAAATCCATGAAGTTATTAGGTCATCGGATCTGAAGCATAGATTATGGATCATTTGTGTGGTTGATTATGTGGCTTATTCCATGTGGCAGGGGTGTCATGTGGGGACACATGTCACCCAGATTTGGTACCTTTTGGACCCTGATCTGTTCATTTTTTAGTGACACGTGGCACATGTGCAATGGGTCAACGTCACCCTAGGTGAAGTCAATGTTCCATGTCATCTCTGGGAGTTTGTGACTCAATGGGTGTCCAATTTTATGTCAATGAAAATTGTCAAAGACCAAAGTCGCAAAGGCACACAGATTATCGATTTGAGATCCCTTCATGACCTTTCTCGATCATTGGATCAAGCAGAGAGAGGATGGGTGAGAACTTCAGCGGATTGTCACTCTATGGAATTCATAGACTCGGAAATGGAAATATCCTGGAGCACCAAAATTCTTAAGTGTGTAAGGACCATCTGTACTAATGCTTGATTAAGTCTCGATCATCCGATTAAACCATGGATGAAGAGTGTAAGTACTTCGACAAATTTCCACTCTGAGGAAGTGGAAGACTTGGGAATGGAAAGATCCTGGAGCCCCAGAGCACCGAATTTTTGAATTGGTTGAGACTCGTCCATCTCAACGCCTGATTAAGTCACAATTTTTTATCTCGTTGAAGCCTCCAGATGGGGGCGGGACCATCCATTCGACAGGAGATTAAATCTCGACTGTTCGTTTTTTCTAGTGGAATGATTGATGGGTTCGACGAATTGCAAATCTAGGGGAAAACAAAAGTTTACAAGGGAAAATAGTCGAAGTCCGAAGTCTGGAGGACTTGGTCATAGCACGGGTCCCATACTAAGGTAAAAAGGGGGCTGGAAGGTAACCAAGCCCTCAGACAAGGTGTTTACATCAGCTCCTCTATAGAAGAACACAGAGAAATGTGCTAAAGAGTGATTAATCATGTGGTTTCGATCCATGATCACATGGGACATGGTTTGAAGAAATCACCTGGGAAGAATTCAAATTATGTATCAACTAAGGGGGCTAAAAGTGTTTTTTTTCTTTTTTCCAACAAGCCCTAACTTTCAGCTCAAATATATGATTGGGGTAAGAGTATAGTCATTGGAAAGTTGATTCAGAGGATAATGACCTGAAATTATTCTAATTTGGATAACTATGATATATTTTTTTCGTGAATTAAAAAAAAAAGTACCTATAACATTAATTGACAAATTTTTTACGATATGTATAATTCTAACAAAATGATTTCTTGTAGATTTGGAAGGATTAGAGATTAATTATATCAATTCCAGTCTAGGATTGGATATCATAGTCATGGAAGCATGAAATATCTTTAAAAAATCGGATGAGGAAGCAAAGAACTCAAGAATAGTGGAACAAAAGTATTAGTCAACTACCACAGAATCTAAATAAATTGCAGGTACAAGCAAGGCAAGAATCCTCACATAGGATATGAAGCTAGCAGGTTAAAAATGGCATTGATGGGCATGGAAAGGAAAAGTATGATTTCCTAGCCTATAAGGAAGAGAGGTGTAAACATTTTCAAATCTTAAGTGTTAAATAAATACACTTCTGATATCAAAGTTCACAGTGGAAGCAAGATGCCAATGCATAGAAATTGGAGATCAAAAAATGAATGCTCTCTCACTTGAAAAGTGTCACTAAATGAAAATGGAATTCCATTGGGAATGGTATTAAGTGTGAAAGGTATGGTTACACAGGGAAATTTTAATGAAGTAACCTAATAGACAACTAGGATTAATAATATTTGATTCAATAATGTTGTGGTAGTAGAGTGATGGAATGTTTTGAGCTACTTCATACCAGGGTGATGGAATGTCTCCTAAAGGTAAAGTTGGATATGACTACCCAAAAGGAGTTGTTGCAATTTGAATGCATTTGTTGGATTGTAGAATGGCCAACTGAAACTTGGATGGAAAGTATTCAAACCAGGGAACAATAGTGCAGATGAGTAGAATGGGACCAAACAAGGAAGCAAGGATCTAAAGGAGTTCAAGGATAACCAACTACAACATGAATAGATAAATAAATAAGTGAATTGAAATAGAAATCAACTAGAGTGCATGAGGCAGACAATGAATTTAAAATGCATATGCATTAGTAGGCATGTTGACAGTGAATGCTTGGTGCATATGGATGTGTAATTGTGCATATGTGCATGCTTGGATATGAATATAACATGCTTGTGAAGTTATAATAGTTTATTATTATGAAATAATAATATTATGGAAATTGAGTATGATTGATGATGGATTATGTATTAGGAAAAATGATATAGCATGGTTAAATATGTGGACGTTGTTGTTGTTGTTGTTGTTGTTGCTTATGATGTCCATCTATGTGAAGACCCGTGAGGGTGGTAGGAATGGTGATAAAAATGATGAAGGAGGAAGTATGTGAGCCTCTACAAATATCAGTTGATCGAATAGCAGCAAGTAGGTTGATAACAACCATGCAGGTATGCATTTGGTTTCTTTTTATGCATTCATGTTGAAGGGGATTGAAGTAATAATTTCCTCAGTTTATTTTTACAATATTTAAATTGATATGTAATGGAGAAAGGCCTAGAGTATGTAAATGTTATGGATACTAGAATGGATTTAGATAAAATGTTAGTTTCATATTATGTTATGATTGGTTATGGGATCATAACCAGGTTAATTCAGGAGACATGCTCCTTCTATAACAATGAATATTCATAGAGCTAGTCATGTGTGAGACCATAGTATTGTCGAATACGGAAGGGATATAGCGCTATGTGAGTGATTAATGGTATATATTGTATATCTGATGTTTAGACTACAACCTCTTTGCCAACATTGAAGAGCACTTAAGAATTATACTATTGGTGTTAGGTTTGGGTTGAAAAGGAAGGTATCCAAATAGTCAGGCAAGCAATAGGAAGTGTGTGGATGATATGTTGAGGCATTGGCCATACCTTCCAACTCATCATGGTGGAATGCATGACATGGTTATGTGTTATTATGTAGCCAATGCATGGATGAATTGTGTAGTTGTGTCCATGGGTATTGGCACATCGATTGTTATTTTATTTAGTAATTAATTGTTGCATTACTAAAATCATGTGGTGCTGAAAATACATAATGATGGATAGTTTAATTATATTTAATATGAATACTAGTCAAAGGTGATTGGATTGTTGTTTGTTACAATTCCAAGATACGTTTTTGGAACTATTAAAAAGGTTACAAGTGGTATTCCAGGAATTATTGAATGCATTTTGGTGAATGCATGTATACAATATATAAAATAGAAATGGTTATGATAACAACTGAAATGATGTGGGAATTTATAACTCATGAAGTTTAAAATACTTCAGGAACTGTTAGATATTACAACAAGAAAGTTGCAGGTAAAAGTAGCTACATAATGATAAATTACTGAAAAGCTCTGCTGGGGGGACATAGTAATAAAAGTATTTATGGATAGAAGAAAGAAGAGATGGGATGACAATACATGTGTATGTAATGATGGGTTCATTCCATTCAATATTTGAATTCCATTTAATGTCTGAATATTGGTTGGTTGTTGCATAAGCCCCCAATGTTCATGCTACCTCTTCTAAGGCTTCTCCATCAGTTAATACTCTATATATTTTGGTTGTTTCACCCACCCTTTGATGCATTTCTCACTTCACCACGGCCTTCCTTTTCTTGCTAAAAAAGAAATCGCTAGGAGGTAACTCTTCTATAGAGATAGGTGTTAGATGTTCTTTAAATATTGTTCCTACATCGAGGTTCCCCTTGGTAGATTGTAAGGGTGTGATGGATGGAATGGGACTACCGATTTCTATGGATGTTTGTTTCACGGCAACGTCTATGACTAGTTCATTTGATGTAGACAATGGTGTGTCTCATACTCCTTTTGAGGATATCTCTGTTTGATCCTTGACCTGTTCACCTGGTGTATCTGTCTCTGGGGGTCTTTCTTCTTGGCTTGGGATGTTGGTGTCCTGGTTCAAGGTCTTAGTTTCCTCTGTGTTCCCCTAAGTCTCTTGTTTTCCTGGGTTTGTGCCTATTGAACCTTTGGCTTCTGTTTGTTGTATACCTGGAGGTGTTGAGACTTTGCAGAGCTCAAACCTGACTTAAAACTTCTGAGTAGGATCTCACTCCTTGGAAAATATCGTCATGAGGAGAGTCTTCGTGATCGTATATTTTTAGAACACAAGTTGCCATGTGGTTACCCATGACCTTATTAGGGTCATGCTTCTTGAATTCAATGTCTACTAGTTTCATTTCTTCTAAGGTCGTGGCCTCCACTTTGGAATGGCCAAAATCTAATAGAGAAAAAGTACCAATGTGTAGGGGGAAAGAAGGCCATACATTTTTCTGAACTCCTTTGGGTTCTTTGTTGATCCCGACAAGTACTGTTTGCCTGGAAACCTCATGACATACTAGCCTGTCTAGTAAGAATAGCAGCAGGGCATATGGGGGAACAGAGGAGCCAACAACCATAATATAAGAGAACTCTTCTTCTATGTACCAATCTTCCATGCTGCCTAAGTTGGCCACGATTTTATCTAAAATCCTGAGAGGTGGGTGGTCGAAGATAACGACATGCATTGGTACCATTACCCAATTGAAAATCTCATAGACGAAGTCTTTGGCTTTATCTTCCCATAGTTTTGAGTGGTACACATGAATAGGTTCTACGTTATTTGGATTCCAGCTCCATCTCATTAATAGAAAAGGTGTCATGAAGAAAATGGTGTCCATAATGTAAGCAGACATGAAAAATGAAGCTTTTTTCCCACTCGCCTTTTATGTCTGATATTCTGTAATTTGACTGGCCAGACTATCTGACAACATTTTGGCCCAATTGAAAGAGTATCCCTCTGCTACTGTGTGGATAAGAGGTACCCATGGGAGAATGAAATGTGCAGTATTATCTTTTTCATAAAGTATGCACACAATCATTGCTATATACATGAACTGTGGTTGTAACAATGAGATTGTGTATATGCCATTAGAATCAGATCTGAACTTTTCAGGACGTGAGCACCAATCCTTGATCAGGTTGGATAAGATTTTTCCAAATTGCTCACATTCTTTCTTTTTGAAACCCTCTAAGAATTTGGAATTGTGCGTAAATTTTGGTGTGGGATATAGTTTGTACATCGCCTGTAGATGCTCCAGCCAAAATGTCCCAATATCCACCTTCTGAGAATTGAATATTTTTCTAGTCGGTACATTTACGTGATCCAGTGCCCATTCGATCACATCATCATAGAGAAAGAGTCACGGCCTTGTTTCTACTTTATGCATCTCTGATTGAGAAACAACCTTGTATTTGATATACAAGTCTTCTTTTTTGTTGTTGCTCAAATCGTCTAGGCAGTTTACCAGCTCGTACTGCAATGTGTTGAAAACTTATGTCCATGTTTCGACTATGTCGATGTTTCTAGGAGAGGTATTAGAAAGAATATCTAAACTTTGGCCTGAACTTTCACCAATTGTTTTGGGAGCTTTCCGTGGAGCCATGATATAGAATCTTGAAATTATATTTCCTGTCACAGAGGATGAAAATGCAAACAATGGTTATCTTGTTAAGCTGACTCTGTGAAAAATAGAATGAAATTCAACAAATGACAGAAATACTTTCACATTGAGCACTCTAGTCTGCGCAGGTCCTTGCTGACACAACGTTTAATTATTTTAATAGAAATATATGGAGATAAATCAAGATCTTATTTCCAATCATTTCTCTACTCTTCTTATAAATGCCATAAATGCTTGATATTTCATGACTTGGGAGAATCGTAGAAGTATTTAATTTTTGCCCGTAAGTTGTAAAAGGTTGTTTAAGATATTAATTAATCCATCTTAAACCTTTAATTAATTGTGATTAGTTCTTATTATTTTTTCGTAATTTGTAGTCTCGGGTGATTTTACTCTTAGTCTCAAGCTATGAAACATGAATTTGCGAAATTGTGATTTGATTAATTAACTTTAATCTGGCTTAAGTTTTTAATTAATTACGATTAGTTTGGAAATTTTGCGACCTCGGGTATCGAGGTTATAAGTTGTTGTTCAAGGAAAAATTGTTGAATCACCAAGTCGCGATAACAAATAATTATCGTTAATTATCCTTAGTCATGTAATTAATCAAGTTTATCCTAAGTCACTTTCGCAACTTTGCATATTGATACATTTGAAGGTTTCTCGAGGCACGACTCCTGACTCAGGAAGGCGTGATGTATTAAATTAGTGATAATCACTTTTTAATGCTTCTATGATCTTGATTAATATTAACCCAACTTCGTTATTTTGCATGTCGGGGCATTGAGAGCTTCGACATGTTGGACTGTTAGATCTCCAAAACCCGGAAATCCGATGTTTGAGGTTTATTGTTAACGTTTTGTTGTTTAAAAGGTCGGCGTCTTCCAATCCTTTAATATCTGGAGTATTTGAAAAATATATGTGTTCCAACATAGGCTCCATCTAGGGATCTCGTCTCCCTGCGGGATGAGAAGAATAGTAGACTGAGTGTCTTTATTGGGTGAATGGATTCATTAATTTGTTTTTGTGAAACAGATAGAGGAAAATTCAAGGTTTCAACCTTATCTCTGAAATCTTTCGAAACTTAATCATTCACTAATCTCAAGTTTAGGTCTATCGATGACTTCCTCTTTCTTTAAATTGATTTTGGATCTTTTTAATATAATCAAAACAACCTTAGAAATTCTAACAGGTTCTATTGATCTTTGCTTGCATCAAGGTGAAGCAATTTCAGTGTTTTTAATTAGGGATACCCACGTGGACTTGGGATGAAGATCTAGTCGAAAAGAGAACTAATTACCAGAGTATAGTATAATTCATGTATAACAGCCTTACAGATTTCTTAGACATTGATTCACTGTCAGCGAGCTTGTTCAGTACCCCGATGAAGTTATTTGATTCCCTTTATTGAATTTCCTTTCACCACTTCAATTTGTAACATTACATTTAAATGTTGAGATGAGGGCAATCATTTAATGAATTTCCTTTCATCATCTCTTTTTTTGGACTAGATGGGGGCAATAATTTATGAATTTCCTTTCACCATCTATCTTATGTTTTTTCTTTTAAAACGTGAAGTGGGGGAAATCAATTGGTATAAAGTATAACAGTGGTGATATTTTTTTATAATTTAGCAATAGAGTTCTGTTAACTCACTTTGATTACTCTAGACTAGTCTTCTTTTGAGCTTCAAAACACCTTAGTCTGCGGGAAAAATCTTACGGCAGATTTTTATTTCCATGGACCTTCCTTGAGCAAGACTAACCATTTTAAACTTGTTAAAAGAACTAAGAGAGTTAGGATTAGCTTATACATAATTTTGTTCAGTAGAAGTCCAAGGAGCCGTGAGGACTTGCCCTTTTTCCAAAGATTCATTTGTCAGCTTTCAGAGTTAAAGTGTGACCCCTTTTTTGTCTGTGGGGGCCATGGGAAGGCGTCTGGAGTCAAGGCAGACTACACCAAAATTTGAACAGGGTGACAAAAGGAGGTTTCAAATTTCGTAAACGTAGTTGTTTATAATGCAGACCTTAATCTTGGAACCTTTTCTTTGAGGTTGCTTTATTTCTTCTTTTTTGGTTTATTTTAATCATCTTTATATTATCCAGAGGAACTTTTTATAATCTATAATAAAATTTCGTTCTTCTGATAATAAATCAGGAGAGTGTCTTTATACATATGAGACCATTGTTGCAATAGGTGATATTCTTTGGAAATCTAAACAATTCAGAGATTCATACCTTTGATTTACCACTCTGTTCTCATCTAAGTAAATTATTTATTTATCACCTGTTTCCGAATAACAAATTTCCTGATATACGACTGTTGGTTTTTCTTCTTTCTGATGTTTGAGATGTCGAAAAAAATCCTACATGAAAACAACATGAAGAGTGTCAGGGTTTTACGAGTCACAGAGTTCAATGTGTTAACTATTTTATATTTCCTTTTCTATGAAATCACTAACCTGTTTTATTTGCGGTGGAAGTAAAACTTACCGAAAAACTGTAAAAAGAAGAAAACACAAACCGGTATATACAGTGGGATTTTGGAAATCGTTTATTGCATAAAGTGCTTCAGATAACGCCCATTGATAGGGGTGTTGAGGATTGTACCATCCAGATTTTCTAGTAGAAATGAGTTCTTCCCTTTAAAAGTTGTAACTTTGAATGGTCCATACCAGATATGATCGAATTTTCCATGTTTTGTCGAGTCTTATTTCCTAGAATCCCATTTCAAAACCAAATCACCAGGGAGGAATTCCCTATCTTTAGCCTTATGATCAAACATGGATTTCATGTTGTCTTGATATTTCTGAAGTTTTTCATCCACTTTGGCCCTATTTTTCTTAACTTCGATTAGTTGATTTATTCTTCTTGTGACATGGTTTGGTTCTTCTTTTTCATCTTGCCAAAGTTTCATTACAGGTAGAGACAAATTTATGGGTGATACTACGTTAGTCCCATATACCATTTGAAATGGAGAAGTATCGATCAATTTCTTGGTGCCTATCTGATTTGCCCACAAAGCATATTTCAAATGCACATGCCAGGCTTTCTTATTTTCGTTCAACACCTTCTTAATTATGGTGACTAAGATTTTGTCTCATGTTTCAGATAACCCATTGCCTTGAGGGTAGTACGTCGTAGAATGGCCCAGTATAATATTGTATTTTTGGCAAAAGCTAACCATTGCCATAGATTTGAATGCCTGGGCATTATCTGTAACTATCTTTCGAGGAAAACCTGTTATCGCTCTGTAAATTCCTAGAGGTTGTCAGAGTAGAATAAATTTGCTAGAGGTAACTTTATCCAACCACTTCGAAACTGGAATCTATCCCTACCAGCTTCAGAGAGGGATCTCTCTATAAAATTTAGATATGTTTTAATTTCAAAATATTAGGCTAGTTAAGTAGAGTAAGATCGAATGGTTTGTTTTTTCTTTATAAAATTGGTTGAAAGAGAGTTTACGCATCCATTGGGCTATGGGCCTGTATTATAAAGATAGAGATCTGAACAGGAACTAAACGATTCTTTTCACAAGGCAAGATAATGCATTCATTGGATTCTTTAGCAGTAAAGTGATGGATAGCAGAAAAGATGATAATGTCAATTAAAGTAAAGAAGCATTTAAGAATTTCTTCACTGTAATATCAGAAGATAAACATTAAGATCTATAAAGTCGGAGATGGGGTATACAAAGATAAATCCTGCAACATGCATTGCTTTTAAAAGATCAGATTAGAAAAAAATATGACAATTGAGCAAGAAAAACATTTAACACGGAAAGATAAACATCACCAATGAATAACATGTGAGAATCCTGTGAAATGTCCCTTTGTATTACTGGAAGATCTCTTGATAAACAATTACAATCTTTTTTGGCTTACAGGGCGTAAAGATCAACCCTTCATACTTCAAAGTTTGGAGTATTTATAATCAAAAATTACATATGATCCTGTCATTAAAGATCAGGACGTGGAAGATTCTAAATTTAGCTAACTAACTCAACAAGATACAAAAATTCAGGAACTGTTGATGATGTGTTGAAATCTTCATCCTGATTTCTGGGAAAACCGTTGGTGAGTCATCTGCACAACTTTGTCTAACCGGATTGTTGACAGGGCTTGGACACCTCATTGCCTACTCGATCAGATTACATAGCTCTTCCCATCAAAGATGAGTGGGAATGATGACTTTGAGTAGTCTTCGGTATATTTCATCCATCTCTGTGTACTTGGAAAAATTTTGCTTGACAATGAAAATATACCGGATCTCCTGCTATATGTTGATGTCTGGCTGCAAGGTTTCTAAGAATGCCTTGCCCATTATGCTACCCTGTATTCCCAAAAATTTTGAACTATATTTGGCCACTGTGGCCAGCTTCTGTTTATAATTAGGAAGGGTCATTAACTTGTCATTTAAGACCCTTAAACCAGGGAGACCTTTCTTCTGCAGAGCTTCAATTTTACTGAAAAAAAAATTCACTCCTGTGTCCATAGTCTAGACCTTCTCCTCCAACTGTAGCATTAGTCCTCTTTTGGTCAGAACCCTCTTGACCTCGAGGATGGTTTTCATCCTGTCTTCAACCTTCAAATCCTCTAACTCCTCCCTAGTTTTTGAATTCAGGAACTTAATGATCTCAGTGGCTTCTGTGGGCATCTCTCCCAATTCTCCTCTTATTTTCTCGATAACCTTCTTGCTCCTTTGTACTAGTTTGTTTTGCTCGAACATGATTTGCACCATAGGCCATATTTCATTTATGGATTTGGAGATATCCATCTAGATATTTTATTTGGCCTCAGCAAGTGTTTTACCTACCACCATTTTCTTTCGAAGATGCTGCAATTCCTATTTGATCTTGTCTGATACTTGTTTCTCCATGGAGTAGCTGGTCTGGTAAGAAGACTTAAGTTCCTGAAGGTCCTCAACCTCCTTTTTTAGTCTTCTAATTTATTTCTCTTGCAAGTTCATCTCCTCCATGGATTTTTCCAGTTCTATTGTCTTTTCTAGAGCTGTCAGTGGAGTTTCTGAGGGAATCTCTACTGAGGGGGTTCTTGCTATAGATGTTGTGCTTAATCCTGTAAGTGTAACTATGCTCAATGGAATGACTTCCATAGGCATTGATTTTTCCTTCTCCTTCACTAACCTTTCCAGTTCTGCTTCCATCTCTTTCAACTGTGCATTCTACTCCATGATCAACTTGAGCATCTCATCCTTCTCACCTTTTGTTTCAGTTATCTCCTTTGCTTGTGCATATTCCATTGGTGGTAGTTTCAGCTGTTTCCTCAGAGATGCAATATCGGCATTTTTATTTTTAAGCATCTCCTCGACTGCTTTCACGTTTGAGGGGTCGTACCTGATCTTGAGGACCAGTTCTTCCAACATTTTAATTCTGTTATCCTTTGCAAAGGATGATATATTTACTAACTTTAGTTGTGTCTGGACATTGCTCAAAGAGACTTGTAGTTTAGCAGTTGTAGTAGAAGCATTTACCAAAGTGGAGAAAACCATTTCTCCAGTTTGCCTGTGCAGATCCATTTGATCGGCAGGGTGCACATCCCTGGTGTGAAACTCGAACGTTGCCCTTTTGTAATCAGTGATTACCTTCGGGTCTGGCACTTGTGCCTGCAGAAAATCCATGTGCATTCTACCCTTCTCAGTATCGAATGCGAACAACAATCTGTGTTGTGTCATTGATGTCTATTTCCAAAACTGAGCATAATTGTTGTTGGTCAGCGTTTGATTCCTCTTCTTGATCTGGTCATACTTCTCAAAAATACTCAACCTTGGTCCTCCTTCATTCGGCTAATCAACTAGTGAAGTATATGTCGACTTCTTGGACGAAACTGAGGACATGATCTGCTTGTTTCTTGTGATAGGAAGTGACTGATCACCTTCCATAGCAATAGTGGATTGGGTTTCCTTTTCGCCATCCATGTCAATTCTATGACTGAATTTTATCCTTTTGGTGTGTAATTGGAAATCTTCAATTGAGACTTCGGTGACGGAAGGTGAAGTATCCTTCCTGGGTCTTTTCTCCTTGGGAACCTGTGGTGTATTTGTCTGTGAGATCAGGACTGAAGGGTCTTGCTATTCAATCTCTACCAGAGTGTTCGTCTCCCATTCTGTTTTATTCGTGAACTTTTCTATCTCAGGCTTGGGTGTATGAACATATGGAACATTTTTATTCTTAACCCTCATCTCTGAAATTATCCCACATGAATCATAGTGCCATAGGAAACTAACATGGAACTTCATTTCTTTCAAAAGTCTGTTTGCTTCCTCCCCAATGCCTCAGCTATTACAGATGAAAAACCATATTTTCCCTTTAATTCTAAGTTGTTGTTTCTTCTTCAGAGATACAAAATGCATGTCGTCTGAGTTAATAATTTTCCTTATGTACTCTAGCGAAAATATCCTCACGAGAATATACTTGGGTAGTTTGTATGGAGCTAGCTCGCATCCATATACTCTGATCTCAGTGTGGTTTTGGTAAAGATACCAATCTCCAGTTTTTGCAAGGTATAAAAGGTGTAACATCCTCTGAATCTCCTCATTTATTCTTGGTTCTAGTCTGTCGTTGAGAATACTCACCACTGGGTGGCAAAACTGCTCGATAAACTATTTGAAACTGAACTCTGTGGAATTCCCTCTAAGATGCGAAGTCCAAGATGTTACTGCCTACTTTTGTGGAACCAATTTCTTGACTACTGAAAGTATTCAACTGATGCCTGGAAAATACAAAAATTACGCCACTCAATCTGGAAGAAATTCACCAACAAATTGGATCTCTGGCTCTTTTGATTTCAGGATCACAATTTACTCCTTGAAATATGAATCTGACAGTTTGGATTCCTAACAACATGGAAATGTTTGCCATCTGTTAGAGAGTCCTCCTGGAAATCTAGAAGTTGATTCACTGCCCTACTGATTTAGTTGAGAATTTTCATTTGAGGTTGACTTACCACTTGCAGATGACATATACTTGTTGATTTCATGCCCTGAAAACTTGAGATTGATTTTCCATTGATGTTTTACTTAGGAGTCCTCTCTATAACAACATGTGGATCAAGAGATTTGAGGCCTTCCTCTGTCAAGGTTTGCACCATGATTTATTTTATGAAGGAATCCAATGACACAACCCCATACATCCTTGCATATCCATAAGTAGGAAGCACATGATTTGTGCCACTTGCATATTCCCCAATGCTCTTGGGACTCCACCTTCCTAAGAATACAGAGCCTGCATTCTCAATAATCCACCCACTGATTTACATCTTCAACATGTATGATTAAGTGCTCAGGTGCATACAAATTAGAGAAGGAAATTTCCTCATCCTGGTTTTGGGGAAAAACAATAAAGCTATGAGTCAGAGCCTAGGCAACAAACTTCCCACGTGGAAAAATTTTGCATTATTTCTACAGTTCTATCTCAATTTCATCCAGATTCACACCCTCTCCCACAAACACAAGAACGACCTGACTATTAGGCCCATGTTCGGCCTGGGAGAGAAAATATGCAGCTATGTAAACATGATTTGCATGCTTATCAACAATTACAAGAACCTCTAATGGGCCTGGAGGCATGTCGATTGATATCATCGTTCCATTATTCTGCAAAATCATCTTTACAATTGTTACATATCAAAAGCAATTTTCTCAGCAGACTCTATGGGTAATTTGGGCAAACTTCATCATATTTACAGGCACTTGTCTCATGAGTACACAATTGATTCTAAGCCAGAAATGTAGAAGAAGAAGTCATATCCTGTAACGAGAAATCAAATTGATGCCCATGTCTTCAGCAAAGAAGTTTCCTTCTAGTGGCTCTACGACAAGCAAAACATGATTGTTGTTGATAAAGGCATCATGAATTTCTCTAGACATTGTTGCTTGAGTTGATTGCATGGATTTTCAACTCAGTTGAGTACCATATTGACAATTGGAGGCACCTTATATGAGCACCTAAGCTTATGTTTCAAAATTTGGAGTCCAGTTCTATTTGGTAGTTAGAACTGGCACTTGGTTGGGTGCTCTGTCTTCTTGCAGGCTCTTCTCAATGCATGGGCATTAAATTCAACTATTGGACACCTTCGACACTTGTGACACTCACATGATAGGTTGTGGGCACCATTAACTGATTGATCTATTTATCACCTGCGCAATCTTTTCTAGGCTTGGCACTTTGCACATGACACATGAGATCGAGGATTCGACACTTGTTTGCTCGGCGCGAGGGTTTGACTTTGTTTTGTTTAGCGGGCTTTTTTATTTTCGTAGTAGTGAGCATTGTCCCGCATTCACCAGGGATTTGGTTACAATGGTTCCAGTTCATATACATCCTTGTTTATAATGAATATTGATGTGAGCAATGTGCTCGAAACACTTATGACTCTGCCTTGGTGTTTGGCATTCTTGCTCTAGGCCCCTCCTTTGACTTGTTTATATTGTTGTCTTGTGGTAGGTGTTGCTAACTGTTGATGTTGTTGTTGATGCAGGTGCTTAGCTTAAGATATGAAGAATGGCTCTTGGTGTTGAGCTTGGCCTTGGGCCAATATCTTTTTATAAAAAATTTAATAAAACCAAACCAAAACCTGTGGTAAGGCCGAGAACCAATTTTGACTTTAAAATGCCAAATTAGACTAATAAATCCAAAGTTTGGGTTAAAAAAAAAAAAAAAAAACTTTTCCATATACCACTTTTTTGCCATACAAACCAACTATTCATAATTTCTTGCCTAAAATGCACAAGAATTTTAACTTGCTTTGAAGTCCGCGTGCAAGGTACTTGGCTTATGCTTGGTCAGTGTCTCACACTTTTTGTCGCCTTTACATCTTCACTCTATGTCATGAGAAATAGCATTATCAGCAATGTGCTTTATGCCTAAAATAGATAAATATCAGTCAGAGTACTGATTTCCCTATTATAGGGTCCTAACACAGCCAAATCTAGATAATATGTTTTCTTCCAAGAAATTTATCACCATTGAATCTATCGCTTTTCTGGTCGGGATAGCTTCTACCCATTTGGTGAAATAATTGGTAGCAATCAGAATCCCTCTATGTTGCGTGTTGGAATGTGGATTGATTTTTCCTATAAAATCCAACCCCCATTGTTGAAACAGGGATTCTTTTTTAACCGGGACCAAAGGTAATGCTGGAAGTTTTTGTTTGCTTGGAAATAATTTGCAAGAGTTACAGGCTCTGACTTTGGCATTCACATCTGCGAGTAATTTTGGCCAATAATATCTTGCTCTCAGTATTTTATAAGTTTTTTCTCTCCACGCATGATGTCCTTTGCACACTCCCTTGTGAAAATCATTTGACTCTTTTTGTTTCTGATTCTACTAAACAAACTAGTAGAAATCCTAGAGGGTCTTTCCAATACAATTGGCTTTCTAAGATACAGTACTTTACCGCATGTAATTTCAACATTATATTTTTCAATGGAGTCATATCGCTTGGGAATTTTAGAGTCAAAAGATAAGATACTATATATTTATACCAAACCAAAGATGCAAACCTCTCTTCGATTCTGGTTGTAGCTATCAAGTCGTTAAATTTGTCTATGTCCAAATATCCTTCTTACTCTTGTAGGTTATTTATTCCAAGCGCTCTGAAATTTGATTCGGCTAGTAGCTTAACCAAACCCTGTCCTTTTACGAGCTTTGTCAGTTTCACCTCTAGATCGAATTCTTGAATTTTAGCAAGCCATCGACCCCTCTTCACGTAACTATCAGGCTGAACCAATATGTCCTTGATGGAATTGGTAGGTACATATGCAATTATCTTGGAGTGTAATACCTGGGTTTTGAAAGCCTGTAATGCCTTCACCATAGCATATGTCTTCTTTTCCATTATGTCATACCTCAATTCCGTGTCTCTAAGGCTTTTACTGAAGAATGCTATTAGTTGCTTGAAACATTCTTCATTCTTCTGGAGGAGTACTGTCACAATTGTGTGTTCGGATGCAAATGAGAAGATCAAAAATTCTTTCAGATAATCAGGACTTGCCAGTATAGGTGCTTCATCTATAATTTTCTTGATTTGTACAAACGATTCTTTAGCTTCGGTCGTCCATTTAACTTCGTTGTTCTTCTTAAGAATATCTATGATCAATTTCACGATTTTCAGCAAAGTTTGGGATAAATATTCTTAAAAAAAATATTTTCCCTAAAAATGACTGAATTTCTTTTACATTTCTAGGAATATTTATAGTGTTTATAGCTTCGACCCTTTTAGGATCAATTTTAATTCCATCCTAAGATACAATATGTCCCAAGAGTTTACCTTATAGATTTGCAAAGTGATATTTTTTTGGATTTAAAGACAAACCGAATTTATGACATTTCTCAAACGTTTTCTTGAGGTGTATCAGATGATCTTCGTCAGATTTGGAAAAAACGATCAGATCATCAAGATAAATAACAACAAATTTATCTCTTTCACTGACGAAGGCGATGTCCATAGCTCGCTAGAAAGTAGCACCTGCGTTCATCAAACCAAATGGCATTTTATCATACATAAATGTACCCCATGGGGTGGTGAACGCAGTTTTTTCTTTATCATCTTCGTTGATAGAAATATTATTGTAACCCGAAAAACTGTCAATCATTGACATTCTATTTGCTCCAACCACTTTTTCTAAAACATGATCCATTTTGGGTAGTGGATAATTTTCTTTGAGAGATGATTTGTTTAGATTTCTAAAATCTACACACAGTCTGATTTCTCCGCTCTTTTTCCTAACTGGGACCAGGTTAGCTACCCACTCAAAGTACCTAAGTGGTACGATTATTTTATCATCTAGGATCTTTTTTACTTCTTTTTTGACCATGGGAAATAATATGGGATTGATTTGTCTGAGCTTTTGTCTAAAAGGTTTAACACCTGGCTTTAAAGGAATCTTGTGTTCGATCATAGTGGTGTCATAAGTTCTCAGCTCATCATAAGACCAAGAAAAAAAATATTTATATTGCTTGAGTAAATCTTCATACTTACCTTTCATCTTAGGAGGAAGATACTTTGATACTTTTACTTTTCTAGGCTTTTCTTTGGTTCCTATATTGCAATCTTCGACTTCTTCTAGCTGAGGTTGCAAGGTAGATTTTAATGGTATGTCATTGTGGTCGAATAATATTTCTAGAGGGATTAGACCTTTAGGGTTTTGATTGTTTTATAGTACTAACATGCGATGATTTGTGATCTTTTCTTGGAACTCTTGAGGGTCCTCCCCTTCTTGCATAATCCAATCATGGTCGTTCAAGTTTTCCTGGTCAATGTGCGTTTCAACAAAGTCTTCCACCATTTCAAGGAATTTTTTGATCTTTTCATCATCTCCGAACACCTACCAGTGTTGTATATTGTTTGGTATGGAGGGTATATGCCTCATCTCTATGTAATACTTTAGTTTGAAAGCTATAGGAGGTACGAAATTTGAGGCTACTTTGGCTAATGAATCTGCCTTTAGATTTTTTGTACAGGGAATGTAATGAACCTTAACCAATGAGAAAAAAAAATCCATCAAATCCCAAGAACAGTTTCTATAAGATCTCAATCTCAAGTGTTTGGCCTGGTACTGTCGATTTAATTTCTTCACAATTAACTCCGCGTCTGCATAGACTTCCAAGTTTTTTATGTTAAGCTTCCTAGCAGCTTCTAATCCCAAGATCAAGGCTTCATACTCGCATACATTATTCATGTAATCTATGTCCCACTATAGTCTGTAAGAGAAAGGAATAATAAACTCATCTCCAGGTGCTACAAAAAGTACTCATGCACCTTCTCCTTCACATGAAGAAGCACCATCGAAATACATTTTCCAAATTCCATTACTATATACACTTTCATTTATTTTTTTTGTTTTATTTTTCTCTATACAATTTTCTTCTCTACATTCATCCACATCATCATCAATTGATAAAATACAATTTCCTAGATCATGATCAATGACATAAATAGGGTAATTATTAGGATTATGTGGATGACTTACTGTATATGCCATCTGCATTTCCCGGTATAATCGGGTGAACTGTCCACTGAAGATGGGAATCATGGCATAGGTCATGTCCAGCTGAAGGGATCAACAATCTTAGCACCCCAAGACATGGATAATAGAAAACCATACTTCGGAGGTATATCAAAAATAACTACATCCATCGAAACACTTTTTACTGGAATTTCTGTAAGATTTACCACTAAGTCTTTGATCATGCCCATGCATTTAAATTTTCTCGAATCAAATGAATACAGGTCTTCGTAGGGCCTAGTAATTTCAAGACCAATTCTATCCATAATAGCCTTGGGAATCGTGTTATGTGAGGCTCTAGAATCCAGCATGTAATTATGTAGTAGATGATCATGCAGATTTAGTGTAATGTAGAAAGAAGCGACGGTATCTCTGGCACCTTCGAAATGTGGACCAAAAATTATATTAGACTTATCATCTTCCAAATTTATAACATCATCTTGAATTTCCACATCTGAAAAAAATTTATCATTTTGGTGATTTTCTTTCGGTAAAGAGGGTTCTTTTCTAGTTCAACCAGAGGTATTGGTATCTTGATTTTGTTAATCTCATTTTCTAGGCTAAAACCTCCTATAATCTTGTTGGTTTCTCTGATTGGGACTTCGGTCTCCTTCTTTTCTAATTTATTGGTTTGTATTGCTTTATTTTCAGTTGTTTTTGTTTCTGTTGTCTATGTTTCGGCTGTCTTAGTTTCATTTGTCTTAGTTTTCCCTATTTGGATCTCAGCTCCTTTTATTTTGGTGTTTTGTATTTCAGTCTCATTTCGAGCTGGCTCATATATTTCACCTCTCGGCAGGATTTTCTTTGGTTGGGTAGTTGCTACATTTTTATCTTTAGACCTTATATTATACTTATGTTGGAGCTCGACCATTATAGTATCAGCGATCCCCTAGAAATCAACATCTTCTGTATTATTTATTTTTCCATCCTCATTAGACTGGTGTTCCATATTTAAAGACCTCTCATAATCTTGTCTAGTCAAATGAGGTTGTTGGCAATCATCACTGAGATTATTCATATCATCTTCTAAATCGTCAAATTCTTGCATGTCATTTCCTCCTATAAAATTTTCGTTTTTCAAAGGAGTCCGAAATTTTTTATCTTCACTTTTAATCTATCTTTGTTGTATTTGGGGATTAGGGTTCCTCCTAAATTCTCTCCTAACGAACTGATATGTGTTAGATTGATCTAGTTCCATCTTTGAAATTTTATTTGATAGTTCTTTGATTATCTTTTCCATATCATCCATCTTATCGTCTATGGACCTCCCACCTTCGGAAGGTCCTGCTTGTTCCCTAAATCATTTAGTCTCTTTGTTTCACATTTCCACCTTCACTTTTAATTTTCCAGAAGCCATCATATTTGACTCAATCTCTACGGCATCATCTTGCATTTGGGTAAGTTCGGAAGCTCTTCTTTCTCTCAATAATAGTGTGAAATCGGGTTCGAAAACCCCTACAAAAGTTACCTTGGTTGCAAGCTAGGAAGGTTTAACTTCAAATGGGATCTTGTTATATAATTTATTAAATATTTGAATGAATACAATAATAGTTTCCGAATTTTTTTTCTTAAATTTCCAAACTCAGTTAAGTAATATAGGTGATCTTTTCTCTCACCCCATTGTCTGAGAAAAGAGTTTTCTAACTCATCATAGGATCCTATCGAACTTGTGGCCAAACCTCGAAACCAGGTTCTCACCTGTCCTTCGAAGGTTTGAACAAACAACCATGAATACACGTCTTTGTGTTCAAGACCGAGAATATTTGTGAATTGATCAAAGAAATTTATATGTTTGGTTGCGGTTAGGTCTCCTTCTCCTGTAAACTTAGGTAGGTTTTTCATGTAGTTTTCAAGTAAATCATGAAGGGGAACTGGGAGGACCAAAGGAGCGTATCTGGCCGCTACTTTGGTGAAAATTCTTGGGGGTGGGGGTTTCCCTTGACCGCCCCCTCCTCCTCCTCCGACAACAGCCATAGATATTCTAGGAGAGAAAACTGGTAAGTTATAAAGATGGTTTTCAAAGACATATAGTGATCCTTTAGCTTCTTTGGGATGAAGAGAGAAAGTTTCTGAGAACTGTTTATCAGGAGATGAAAAAACTGAAAAAGGGGGGAACGAGATACGAGGACTCGGTTCTTCTGATTTGCAAGATATGTAAATGGGAGAACCTGCAGGAGTTGAATCTGAGTGTATGGTATATTCTTCGAGACTTCGTGAGGTTGGGAAATTTTGCTCGAGAGTTGATGAGATATCAATCAAAGCGGGCTTTACTGGAGGTTTCTTACCTTCACTTACGCAAGAGGTAGTTGAATAAGCTTCAGTTTTTATTTCAAAAAAAACTAATTTAGGGTTTATGGTTTCAGCTTCAATTGTGTTAGCCAACGTTTTTTCGAAAAGGATTTGGGTGGAAACTTCTTGCAGAGTTAACGGTTAAAGCGGAATATTGGCCTTAGATTGTGTGGATTTAGGTTGGTAAACCGCAGTAGCTTGCTTAAGGAATCCTCTTGGTTTTAGTATTTTTTCGGGGTCGGAAACAGGTGTGGTCTTCTTATCATATGGGTTTTTTCTGGTATTCCTTAGACTGGATGCCAGCTTATTTAAATGTGGAATCTCCAAGTGAATAATAAAAACTTATCCTTTATAATGTATTCAATCTTTGTTCACTATCAAAGAGAGAAACTTACAAATGTCTTTCTCCCAGGAAAAAATAACTTTGTTTCTCCGTCCCCGACAACGGCACTAAAAATATGTTGTTCCTGAGTTTATACTAAGGCTTCAAGTATAATGTCATGCATCAGGAAATGAGGAACGGTTTCAATGTTCGCCTCTTACCACCGAAATATAAGAGAAAAGTTCTTTAAATCGAATTAATATTATAATATCTCAGAGGTTGTTTCTCGCATCTGAGTTAAATTTGAAATATTGAATGAATTGAAAGAAAACATAAAGCTGCTAATCAAAGCAAGGCATCAATTATTGAGGAATCTTACTTTCTAATAGAAGAAGAAAGTGAAATGATGTAACCTTCAATGAAGTATAAAATACAGTATCTGAGTAACATACAGGTCTTGTATTTTCTAACAGTAAATACAGAGGAAAATCTATTTGTTATCAGATTACTAAGTGAAATATAACTATAGTAGATGTTGTACTAAATTGTGGTTTAAACATTCATCAAAGAAATATATATCAAAGTATGCTTGAATATGGAAAGACAGAAGAACACATAACTCAGAACAGACGAGATGTATAATCATTGGCCTGCATTTGTATTAATTCTCAATAAAGAGAGTCTTATCCTTTACAATCAACAAAATGCAGCCCCGATCTTTTCTCAAAATGTATATTTATACAATATTTAATCATTTGAAATTATATCATTCTAAAGGTTTTGGTTACAAATGAGAAGGTGAAATGCTTCACTTCATTATCCCTTGTCTTCTCTCATGCTGGCAAGGCGTTTTCCTTACTTTGTCTCCTAGCTCCAAAATAGGGTTGTATGAGCAATTGTATTGCTGGCCTCCAGAAGTGTTCCCTTTCCCTTGTTCAATACAATTGATACATATTTCTACAAACTGAGTTATCAACTTGGAAGGTTATGTTTGGTCATTTGCCTCGAAAATGTAACACTTCTTTTCCAGCTATGGCAAACTTTCTCCTATTTTCCCATCTACTATAATGATAGACGATAGTTGTAGATTTGGTTTTATTAACCATTTATCTGTTTAAGAAATGTTGATCTTTCTTATCTGAGAGAGCTCAACTTGGTCTTTTTCCACATTTTCCTTAATATCTAGCAGATGTTTGGCTATGTTGATTTTACCCAATGTCCCAAAGCTACTTTCCTTATCAAGATCTACCAATTTTTTATTCAGCAGGCCAAATGTTTCTTCACATGAATCTCTCACCTCTTTAACCATTTTTTTGTTCACTGCTATATTGTTCTCACATGCCTTTTGTAGGATGTTACCTCTAGTTCGCTATGGAATCGATAATCTGAAAGCGATGATTATTTCCTCTTTCACTGACGATATAATAGCCTCCTGGAAGACACCTCGAGCTACCTTAGCTCCTCTTTTTCTTAAGGTGATATTATTTAACGCTTGATCTATCATCAGAAAATGATTCTAGATGATTTCTACTTTATAAAGTAGAGCCTATTGAGCTGCTTCTATCTTATTGTATTTCCATGGCTTGAGTTTGGAATACCGTTATATCTATGACCTGGCTTTCAATAGAATTTAATTTGGATTGCAGTTGTTTTATTAACTCCTCTTGTTGATTGACCTGTGTTTGGCTTATTTGAGCCGACTGGTGCATTTGCTCGAGATTGGATTTGAGTTGTTCGATTTCATGTTGGTCAACTTCTCTAAACTGTTATCTGAGTCTGTAATTTGCTAATTAACGGATCCTTTTGTTTCAACCGTTCCTTCAAGGTCCCGACTGAATATTGGTTGGTTGTTGCATAAGCCCCCAATGTTCCTGCTACCTCTTCAGCAAATTCTACCTCTTCTAAGGCTTCTCCATAAGTTAATACTCTGTATCTTTTGGTCGTTGCACCCACCCTTTGGTGTGTTTCTTGCTTCACCACGACCTTCCTTTTCTTGCTAAAAAATAAATCTCTAGGAGGTAACTCTTCTACAGAGATAGGTGTTAGATATTCTTTGAATATTGTTCCTGCATCGGGGTTCCCCTTGGTATATTGTAAGGGTGTGACAGATGGAATGGGACTACCGATTTCTGTGGATGTTTGTTTCATGGCAGTGTATGTGACCGGTTCATTTGATGAAGACAATTGTGTGTCTCCTACTCCTTTTGAGGGTATCTTTGTTTGATCCTTGACCTGTTTACCTGGTGTATCCATCTATGGGGGTCTTTCTTCTTAGCTTGGGATCTCTCTTTCCTGGTTCAAGGTCTCAGATTCCTCTGTGTTCCCCTAAGTTTCTTGTTTGCATGGGATTGTGTTTGTTGAACCTCTGGCTTTTGTTTACTGTATACCTAGAGGTGTTGAGACTTTGCCAGGCAAAAATTTGGGGAGTCCACTTCTCCGACGTTACTGAAATTTGTAAAATTTGATCATCCCTTCGGGTGACAGAGCTCGAACCCGGCTTAAAACTTCTGAGTAGGATCTCACTCCTTGGAAAATATCATCATGAGGAGAGTCTTTGTGCTCATATATTTTTAGACCACAACTTCGTGGTCATGCTTCTTAAATTCAATGTCTACTAGTTTCATTTCCTCTAAGGTTGTGGCCTCCACTTTGGAATGGCTGAAATCTAATACAGAAAAAGTACCAATGTGTAGGGGGAAAGAAGGCCATACCTTTTTCTAAACTCATTTGAGTTATTTCCTGATCCCTTTGAGTACTGTTTACCTAGAAATCTCATGACATACTAGTCTTTCTAGTAAGAATAGCGGTAGGGCATATGGGGGAACAGAACAAAAAAAAACGCTAATATAAGAGAACTGATCTTCTATGTATCAGTCTACCATGTTGCCTAACTTGGCCATGATTTTATATAAAATCCTGAGAGGTGGGTGGCCGAAGATAACGACATTCATTGGTACCACTACCCAATTGAAAATCTCATACATGAAGTCTTTGGCTTTATCTTCCCAGAGTTTTGAGTGGTACACATGAATAGGCTCTACATTATTTGGAGTCCAGCTCTAGCTCATTAATGGAAAAGGTGTCATGAAGAAAATGGTGTCCATAATGTAAGAAGACATGAAAAAGGAAGATGCTTTCCCACTCGCCTTTTATGTCCGATATTTTGTAACTTGACTCGCCAGATTGTCTGACAACATTTTGGCCCAGTCGAAAGAGTATTCCTCTGCTACTGTGTGGATAAGCGATAGCCATGGGAGAAAGAAATGTGCAGTATTCTCTTTCCCATAAAGTCTACACACCATCATTGCTATATACATGAATTGTAGTTGTAACGATGAGATTGTGTATATACCATTAGAATCAACTCTGAACTTTTCAGGGTGTGAGCACCAATCCTTGATCAGGTCGGATAAGCTTTTTCAAAATTGCTCACATTCTTTCTTTTTGAAACCCTCTAAGAATTCGGCATTGTAAGTAAAGTTTGGTGTGGGAGACAGTTTGTACATCACCTGTAAATGCTCCTACCAAAATTTCCCAACATCCACCTTCTGAGAATTGAATATTGTTCTAGTCAGCACATCTACGTGATCCAGTGCCCATCCGATCATATCATAATAGGGAAAGATTTGTGGCCTTGTTTCTACTTTGTGCATCTCCGACTAAGAAACAACCTTATATTTGATATACAATTCTTCTTTTTCATTGTCGCTCAAGTTGTCTGGGTAGTTTACCAGCTCGTACTGCAATGTGTTGAAAACTTGTGTCCATGTTTTGACTATGTCAATGTTTCTAGGCGAGGTATCAAAAAGAATATATGAACTCTAGTAGGAACTTTCACCAGTTGTTTTGGTCACTTTCTATGGAGCCATGATATAGAATCTTGAAATTAGATTTCCTGTCACAGAGGATGAAAATACAAACAATGGTCATCTCGCTAAGCTAACTCTGTGAAAACTAGAATGAAATTCAACAAATGACAGAAATCATTTCACATTGAGCACTCTAGTTTTTGCAAGTCCTTGCTGACACGACATTTAATTCTTTTAATAGAAATATCTGGAGATAAATCAAGATCTTATTTCCAATCATTTCTCTACTCTGCTTATAAATGCCATAAATGCTTGATATTTCGTGACTTGGGAGAATCGTAGAAGTATTTAATTTTCGCCCGTAAGTTGTAAAAGGTTGTTTAAGATATTAATTAATCCAACTTGAACCTTTAATTAATTGTGATTAGTTCTTAATATTTTTTTGGAATTCATAGTCTCGAGTGATTTTTCTCTTAGTCTCGAGCTATGAACCCCGAATTTGTGAAATTGTGATTTGATTAATTAACTTTAATCTGGCTTAAGTTTTTAATTAATTGCGATTAGTTTGGAAATTTCGTGACCTCGGGTATCAGGGTTATAACTTGTTTGTTCAAGGAAAAATTGTCGAATTGTGAATTCACGATAGCAATTAATTATCGTTAATTATCGTTAGTCATGTAATTAATTAGGTTTATCCTAAGTCACTTTCGCAACTTCGCATATCGGGACATTTGAAGGTTGCTCGAGGCATGACTCCTGACTCGCAAAGGCACAATGTATTAAATTAGTGATAATCACTTTTTAATGCTTCGATGATCCTAATTAAGCTTAACCCAACTTCGCTATTTCGCATGTCGAGGCATTGAGAGCTTCGACATGTTGGACTGTTAGATCTGTGAAACCCTGAAATCTGATTTCATGTTTATCTTTAATTTGCTAATTAACAGATCTTTTTGTTTCAACCATTCCTTCAAGGTCCCAATTGAATATTGGTTGGTTGTTTCATAAGCCCCCAATGTTCCTACTACCTCTTCGGTGAATTCTACCTCTTCTAAGGCTTCTCCATAAGTTAATACTCTGTATCTTTTGGTCGTTGCACCCACCCTTTGGTGGGTTTCTTGCTTCACCGTGACCTTCCTTTTCTTGCTAAAAAATAAATCTCTAGGAGGTAACTCTTCTACAAAGATAGGTGTTAGATCTTCTTTGAATATTGTTCTTGCATCGGGTTTCCCCTTGGTATATTGTAAGGGTGTGATAGAAGGAATGGGACTACTGATTTCTGTGGATTTTTATTTCATGGTAGTGTCTGTGACCGGTTCATTTGATGAAGATAATTGTGTGTCTCCTACTCCTTTTGAGGGTATCTTTGTTTGATCCTTGACCTGTTTACCTGGTGTATCTATCTATGGGGTCTTTCTTCTTGGCTTGGGATCTCGCTTTCCTGGTTCGAGGTCTCAGTTTCCTCTCTGTTCCCATAAGTTTCTTGTTTGCATGGGCTTGTGTTTGTTGAACCTTTGTCTTTTGTTTACTGTATACCTGGAGGTGTTGAGACTTTGCCCTGCAAAAATTTGGGGAGGCCACTTCTCCAATGTTACTGAAATTTGTAAAATTTGATCATCCCTTCAGGGGACAGAGCTTGAACCTGACTTAAAACTTCTGAGTAGGATATCACTCCTTGGAAAATCTCGTCATGAGGAGAGTCTTTGTGCTCGTATATTTTTAGATCACAACTTTTTGGTCGCGCTTCTTGAATTCAATTTCTACTAGTTTCATTTCCTCTAAGGTCATGACCTCCACTTTGGAATGGTTGAAATATAATAGAGAAAAAGTACCATTGTGTAGGGGGAAAGAAGGCCATACCTTTTTCTGAACTCATTTGAGTTCTTTCCTGATCCTGTAGAGTATTGTTTTCCTAGCAATCTCATGACATACTAGTCTTTCTGGTAAGAATAGTGGCAGGGCATATGGGGGAATAGAATAGCCAAAAACGCTAATAAGAGAATTGATTTTCTATGTACCAGTCTACCATGCTGCCTAACTTGGCCATGATTTTATCTAAAATCCTGAGAGGTGGGTGGCCGAAGATAACGACATTCATTGGTACCACTACCCAGTTGAAAATCTCATACATGAAGTCTTTGGCTTTATCTTCCCATAGTTTTGAGTGGTACACATGAATAGGCTTTGCGTTATTTGGAGTCCATCTCTAGCTCATTAATGGAAAAGGTGTCATGAAGCAAATGGCATCCATAATGTAAGCAGACATGAAAAAGAAAGATGCTTTCCCACTCGCCTTTTGTGTCCGATATTTTGTCATTTGACTCGCCAGATTGTCTGACAACATTTTTGCCCAGTCGAAAGAGTATCCCTCTGCTACTGTGTGGATAAGTGATAGCCATGGGAGAAAGAAATGTGCAGTATTCTCTTTCCCGTAAATTCTACACACCATCATCGCTATATACATGAATTGTAGTTGTAACGATGAGATTGTGTATATACCATTAGAATCAACTCTGAAATTTTCAGGGTGTGAGCACCAATCCTTGATCAGGTCGGATAAGCTTTTTCAAAATTGCTCACATTATTTCTTTTTGAAACCCTCTAAGAATTTGGCATTGTAAGTAAAGTTTGGTGTGGGAGACAGTTTGTACATCGCCTATAGATTCTCCTGCCGAAATTTCCCAACATCCACCTTCTGAGAATTGAATATTGTTCTAGTCAAGACATATACATGATCCAGTGCCCATCCGATCATATCATAATAGGGAAAGATTTGTGGCCATGTTGCTACTTTGTGCATCTCCTACTGAGAAACAACCTTATATTTGATATACAATTCTTCTTTTTCATTGTCGCTCGAATCATCTGGGCAGTTTACCAGCTCGTACTGCAATGTGTTGAAAACTTGTGTCCATGTTTTGACTATGTCAATGTTTCTAGGCGAGGTATCAGAAAGAATATCTGAACTCTGGTAGGAACTTTCACGAGTTGTTTTGGTCACTTTCTATGGATCCATGATATATAATCTGAAAATTATATTTCCTGTCACAGAGGATGAAAATACAAACAATGGTCATCTCGCTAAGCTAACTCTGTGAAAACTAGAATGAAATTCAACAAATGACAGAAATCATTTCACATTGAGCACTCTAGTTTGCGCAAGTCCTTGCTGACACGACATTTAATTCTTTTAATAGAAATATCTGGAGATAAATCAAGATCTTATTTCCAATCATTTCTCTACTCTGCTTATAAATGCCATAAATGCTTGATATTTCGTGACTTGGGAGAATCGTAGAAGTATTTAATTTTCGCCTGTAAGTTGTAAAAGGTTGTTTAAGATATTAATTAATCCAACTTAAACCTTTAATTAATCATGATTAGTTCTTAATATTTTTTTGGAGTTCATAGTCTCGGGTGATTTTACTCTTAGTCTCGAGCTATGAACCCCGAATTTGTGAAATTGTGATTTGATTAATTAACTTTAATCTGGCTTAAGTTTTTAATTAATTGCGATTAGTTTGGAAATTCCGTGACCTCGGGTATCGGGGTTATAAGTTGTTTGTTCAAGGAAAAACTGTCGAATTGTGAATTCGCGATAGCAATTAATTATCGTTAATTATCGTTAGTTGTGTAATTAATCAGGTTTATCCTAAGTCACTTTCACAACTTCGCATATAGGGACATTTGAAGGTTGCTCGAGGCATGACTCCCGACTCACGAAGGCACAATGTATTAAATTAGTGATAATCACTTCTTAATGCTTCGATGATCCTAATTAAGCTTAACCCAACTTCTCTATTTCGCATGTCGGGGCATTGAGAGCTTCGACATGTTGGACTGTTAGATCTGTGAAACCCCGAAATCCGATGTTTGAGGTTTATCGTTAACATTTTGTTGTTTAAAATGTAGGCAGCTTCCAATCCTTTAATATTTGGAGTATTTGAAAAATATATGTGTTCCAACAATGAGAAGAAGCTCAAGTCTAGAAATTTTATTTTTCCTGTATAAAACAATTTTGGGAATTATAATTTAATAATTACTGACAAATTGTTTTAGGTGAATGTAAATTGAATAAATTGCAAGTAGGATGGTCTTGGATATGGTAGGGATGTAAATCCATATGGAAGACTGATATCTACAGATGTAGAAGCCAAACATTTTGAGTAGAAAATTCATGCATGGGAATTTTATTTTCCTGTATAAAATCAATTTCAAAAATTAATAATTACAAATTGCTATGTTATGCTAACAATTTGTGTGGTCGAATGAAAGGTTGATAAAATTGTAGGTATAATAGAATTGGATATGGCAGGGATGTAATCCCATAAGGAAGACTTATATCTACAGCTGCAGAACCAATTATTATGAGCAAAAAACTCATGCTTGGGAAAATTTTGTTTTCCTGTATAAAACAGATTTGACATTTATGATTGAAAATTGTTATAGTGATATCTCATGATGAATGTATGTGTATAATACATATGAGATATTGGATATGCAAGTTGGAAAGCATGGAAAATGCTATTTTTGTGACATGAGAACCCTGTGGTAAGCATGATCTCCCTAGAATATGTTGTGTTGTGGTAACACAAGCAAGAGAGTCACCTTGACTGTAAGAATTGATAAAGTCTCTAGAAATATTCTTGTGCAAGAAATCCTTGGCCAGGAAAGATGGATCACCTGAAGGACAGTATAGTAGAGAAGGGGATGCATGAGCCTAGGCCCAGAAGGTGAGTGACCGCAAGGAAGAAGAGACTTTGATAACGCTTGTAAACTATTAATTGGGATCATGCACACAATGGGTATGTCAAGGTAAAACAATGAGCCAAGTTAACAAGATAGCCATATGGATGCACCTCCATGAATAACACAGGTAAGTATTGTACTAGCTTATGAAAAAAATATTCTTAAATTATGAACAAAATAAATATGTTTATGCACAAAATTGTGAATTGATATGCTTGTTGATTCAAAATGTTGTAGGAAAATGATGAATGTTGAGGATCAATAAAAGTACAAGACTATGAGGGGAAAAAAGAAGGTAATGTTGGAGCAGTTGAATGAAAAAGGCATGGAAGGAAAAATATCCAATGGACTTGTTGCAGTTGGAGTTCTGGAAGCCGCAACTCTGAAACTTCATGGTCGAGTGCACTGGAGCCCTGGAGAGAAGTGGAACAACCCAAGGGATTACATGGTGGAGAAAGGGGTTCATTTCTTTGGTTTATGCATGGATGATAGGGAAGGAGAGATTGTTGGTTGGAACTGCTTCTAGAAATATAAATTCTAAAGATCATTATGCATGTTTTGGGTTGGAATGCCTATGTATACATGTTTAATTTTAGGCCAGAGTGCCTATGTATATAAGAGTTGGTTGGATTGTCTATGTGGATTAAGGCCAAAGGACCTAGATTTGTAATGTTAATAAAATTGGAATGGTGTTGTGCACTGAGGACAATGCCAAAATAAGGGGAGGGGGATGTAACACCCCGGTTCTAACCCTTATGAACTAGAATGTATTATGTAATTATGACTTAGGCTGGTGAGCCAGTGAAGTTGAAAAGGGGTCAGAGTGCCTAGGAAATGTAATACTTCATATACATTAATAAAATACATCGTTGGCTACAAGACGGACAAGGAAACAAGAGATAGGGGGCTATGATTCCACAAGAGAGGGGGCTTGAGGGGATAAGTATTTATTTTATACGTATTTACCCATTTTGTTTCAATTGAGAATAACAATTACATGAGCTTCTTGGGGGGGAGGCCAAGTGGTTCCTTAATTCCAACAATTACATAAACATGTCCTTAGTATTTTGGGGGGGCTCTCTCATTCTCCTTCTCGATCACTTCCTTGTTCTTTTTCTTCTCTACAATCATTCTTTCACCACTCATCCCTTCTCATTCGTGATCTCTTGGGGGGAGCATGGAAACCGAATTGTTGGAAAGGAGCCATGGTTGTTGGTTGTAATGAATACTGGTGTATTCCAACCACGAGTTAAGTTTCCCTCATAGTTGTGAGTCCTGAGAGTCCCAGTAGGGATATTCTTGACAAGATGCACTGGAGCCCTGGAAGGAGATGGACAACTTGAGGGACTGCGTGATAGAGAAGGGGGTCCTTTCTCTTGGGTTATGAAGGATGGGTAGAAGAGATTTGGTGTACTTTGGATTGTTGTGAGTGATGTAAATATTGTGAGAGCTTCAGTGTTGACTGGTTTGGGGGAGCCATTTCTAGATGGTTGTAATAGATTACCGATCATTCCAGGAGGGAATGGATTCCTGTGTGCATGAGATTGATGGTAGTTTAGATAGAATTGTCCACAACCGAGAATCCTTGGAGTTTCCAGTAAGGATATTTCCTAACCAGTAGCATTGGAGCCCTAGAGAGAAATGGGAGAGACTAAGGGACTGCATGGTAGAGAAAGGTGTTCATTTCTTTGTTTTTTGCATGCTAAGGGGGAAAGAGAGTTGGAAATTTGGATTTGATGTGTGTTTGGGAAACCTTAGAGGTAGTTAGCCAATTGTTCTGTGTTTTAGATTTGGCCTAGGACCCGTCCTTGTGGATTCATATCCCTGGCTCGAGGGTGACCTGTAGTTGAGAGTAAAAGAACAACAATGTCTATGGTTGGGAGGAACATCCTTGGTCTTCCACCATTTGGTGAATGTTTAATTGCAAAGACAAATGATCTCTATTTTTACTACATAATGTTTGTTTCGTTGTGTATTTAATTATCTATGAGATATATATTCATAAATTGCATGTTTGTTGGTTATTTTTTGTTCATGGTGCATTTTTTACTTCTTTATGTTGTAGCATGGATATTGATTTATGAATGAGGGTATTTCATGCTTGAATTTGGATTGATATCAGTTCAAAGGTGAGTTTCTACAGTAGTGTGGCCAGCTTGTGGGTGGTTGGGTATGTTACAACAAGCCAAGGTAATTTTCTTCTACATAAGAGAAGCATGGAAAGAATCAAGGTCAAAGTTCTGTACAAGGATCAAAGATTCCCACACATACCTCTCAAGTATGGAGAGGTCACATGAACGAAGTTCCCCTACAAACCTAATCCTTCAAAGCAGAATAATGAGTTCAAGGGTGCAATCAAAAGAGGAGTTACCAATACACCATAAACCTCATATTACCTGCCTTAAATTAAACATATAGATAAATGTTGTATTCTTCAACAATAATCATGGGTGGCTATATATACTTGTCTTGATATTGTGTGTGCCAAGTTTCAACTCAGAAGAAGGATTAGTTATTTTTTAATTCATACTTGGAGTTCAAAACAGGTGAGTAGAATCTACACGCGAAAGCATAATGATGAAAATATAAAGCACAATCATGCAAGGAGGAATATGCATAGCTTGAGTTAGCCAATAAAAAAAATCATCAACAACAAACTTATTCAAGACATGCAATAGAACATGAAACCCTGCAGCTACATATGATCATCAAGCACTTCAAAATCAACAAAAGGTCCAAAGATAACATGTCAATTCCATCATACAAATGTTAACAAAACATCACAAGTCAATAAGCATCATGAAGACATTTGAAATCATCAGATCGAAAGGAATAATCAACACCCATCAAAGATAATCATCAATCAATATTAAACCCCTAACTCCCTCAAGTTAGGAAAATAAATAGCATTATGCTCAAGCAGTAGAGGATTAGGCATTAGGGATGAAATTTTAGTATGGGGGGACTTTCCTTTCGCTTGTAAAAGAAAAAGTAAATGGGGGTTGGTGTGGCCTCAACAAATGGAAACACACTAGAAGAACCAATTATCTATGTCAATATAAGTCTAGGGCCTTTACTTCAAATCTAAATTTTAAAGATAAGCTCAACAAAACTACAAACAATTTTCCAACAGTCATGGGTACCACAATGATGCCAAAATTCTAAAATATATAACACAATATTTGTAGTACTTGTAATCTAACACACCTTTTTCAAGGATCCAAATAGTGAGGAAAATTATTTTAGAGATGCACACTTCATATTGGTTTTGGTTTTACCATGGGTCTTGAATTTTTATAACAAGCAAATATCTACATAAGTGTGTTACTCATCTCTCTTTTCTCAACATTGCATCGTTTCCAGTAAGAATCCATAGCCCTGACCAAGTTTCCTAGGTATCATACAAGCATAGCCCCATTGTCATCATGTGTCCATAGATCTAATGGGTTTACTTGTACTTCTCACACTATTATTAGTACTTTCAACTTCCTTTTTTGTTTTAAAACATGCTCACCCTTTTAGATTGTATATATAGATATGTGTATGCACATATGGTGTGAAGGAAGTGAGGTGATACGAGAGTTGTTTTAATTTTCTTAGTAGATGTTATGCATTTTAGTTCACAGGTCTCCCCAAAAACCATCATTGTATTGGCAATTTTATTAATATGAAGTGAATGGAACTCAAAGAAAAAGATAGAAAAACACTTTCATATACTTATGGATTATCATGGTATGCTCAGTAGGAACATGTGTTCCACCACAACTATTAATCCATACCTACAACTAATAACCTCATGAATGCACATTTAGATAGAGAATAACATGCAGCTCATGAATTGTAAAAAATAATTCTTTAGTATGTGACCATAATTTGACCAACCCCTCACTCAAATTTAAAGAGTAATTATCAAGTGTAAGGCATGTGCATAGAGAGCCTCTTAAATAAATAAATATAAATACATTTTTTTTTTCTAATTTACTTCTTTCTTTATTGTTCCATAATAATAATAGTGTTCAGTAGTATAATAATGAACAACAAACAACGGCATAATGAGCATAATGAACAACATAATGAGCATGGGGTATTTACCTCAACTTGATGTTGAACCTGAAACTGATGAATCCTGAACCTGGTGAACATGAAGCTGATGAATCCTGCCCAAACTGAGTAACCTCCCAGCCAACAAGGAATAGCCACTCCAACTCCCTAGCCCCAAGAGTCCTCACGGTTTCCTATCCCCTGAGCCCAAAATTCCCAGCAACAACGTGCCCCTGTGAGAGTCCTCAAGCAAACTATAAGCAAATCTGTTGCAGCCCAAACTATTTCCTACCCTCCTCCTTCTTTCTCTGCCAATTTTCTTAACTTTCCATAAACCAAAATATCCCCCCAAAAACCAAAAGATGCCTCCCCCCAATTTTCCTTCTCCCTTATCTTCCTCCCTCGAATCCATTTCCCCAACTGCCTTACCCCCCATTAATTCCTCAACCACCTTATCCCTCCCATTAATTGGTTCAACTACCAATAATAATAATATTATAATAAAGTGTCCATAAATCTATTTAATAATTCATTAAACTAATATTTATCATTCATGATAATTAAATAATTAATTAGGGTTGTTACATCAAGGAAGACTAAAGAGTCAAATCATCTCAGGGAACAGAGTAGCATTTAAATTAAAATATGGAGTGAATATGTATATGCAGAAAGAAAGACTGAAATCAGAATTCAATTCATGAAAAATAATACTAAACTAAGAGAAGTCAAAAGCTAGAATGTCAGTCATCAAGAAAGAACAAAAACAAGCTGAAAGACAATAAGAGAAATCAATAAGTAATAAATCTGGTACGACAACAACGAAATTGTTTTCAGTGAAATCTTGGAAAGTAAGCCAAGGGAAATAACCAATCAAGAAATGTTAACCATTCAATATCAAGTCCAATGAAAAGATTCCCAGAGTTTCTGATCTAAAATAAAGAACAATCCATATTACGAGAATTGATGATCTAGTGGAAAATATTTGCAGTACAATTCTCCAATCCAATTGACACATACAACTTTTCTTTCATTTAGCGCAAGAAAAAAATATTCTAAGAATCTGTCAAAATGGGTTAATGGATAGTTTAGTCAAAACAAATTTTCAAAACCTATTGATCCGGATTATTTTCGGAAGGAAATGAAAGCAGAGTAATTATAATGAAGTACTCATGAAAATTGATTGAAATAGAGTATTTTCAAAAAGAAATGAAAGCAAAGTAATTATAATGAAGTACTCATGAAAATTTCTAGAAACTGAGAAATACAACAATACTTGATTTCTATTAATGGAAGAATTGTAAAGAGACTGTAAAAATACAGAGTGCAAGAATTGCTACAATGATGGCAGATTTATCTCTGAGAAGAGATGTGATGACTACGCTCATTCTCTAGAAGATTATTACAACGAGGATTTGAAGGTCTTTTTATGATAAAAATGAATACTAAAACCCTATACATCCAAAAACCTAACCCTAGAAGATGAAACGCCAAAAGTCATGTGGGCCCCGTTTGGGTAAGTTAGTACATTAACTTCTCGGGGTCGTAACTTTTTCATACGATCTTAGTTTTAGGAGCGTGATAGCCCGTTGGAAAGGTATTTTTCGAAATACGCATTACATCATCAAACTCTGACTCCGTCTATAGTTTGACTGTGGCGAGCCAAAAAAGCATTGTTTAGGGCCCCAAAACGGCCCTAGAAGAACAACAAGATGTGCTAACATGAAAACATACAAAATAATTTAATTGGATTAGGTGGGAGGCCACCAGTATCCACCTGGAAGATGTGTAGGGCTTCAAAAAACCCCAAAAGTGTAGAACCCACAATTACAAAGAAGTACAGAAGAACGTGTTGCATTAAAAAATGACAAGACAAGGGAGTTGGAACAGGTGGGTGGCCACCAATATCCACCTGGATCAATGATCCAGGTGGATATCGGTGGCCACCCACCTTTTCCAAATGGCTCAAAATGGCTTTCTGGCAATTTTGGCAATTTACTACTTTTAGCGGGTTTTAACTTTTGGGGCCATTTTGAGGGACTAAATGAAGGCTTTTCGAGATAGAGGTTATAAATGATATCCAAAGGAATTATTTATCCCCCAAAATGAATCTCCTCGACGATACCTTTCCAACAAGCTATCACACGCCTAAAACGGAGATCCTATGCAAAAGTTACAACCCCGGGAAGTTGATGCACCAACTTACCCAAACGGGGCCCACATGACTTTTGGTGCTTCATCTCCTAGGGTTAGGTTTTTGGATATCTAGGACTTTTGGCATTCCCATTTATTGTAAAAGGGCCTTCAGAACCTCATTGTAACCATCTTCTTGTGAATGCGAGTAGCCGTCACATCTCTTCTCAGAGATAAGCTACCACCATTCTAGCGAGTCTTTCACTCTGTGTTTTTACAGTCTCTGTACATTTCTTTGATTAATAGAAATCG
>SNQJ01S0040743.1:30558-49411 GCA_010110895.2 Picea sitchensis | reverse complement strand
CCTAAGTTCCCGAGGAAGGACAAGTGACTTCCAAAGGGAAAGGAATGTGCTTCATGAGTGACAGGTTTCGGCTCTGACACATGCAATATAAGCTAGAAAGTTATCTTGTTTGGGGGTTCGCTTCCCATTCTTCGATCCTCACCAAAATCGTTGGAATTCTGTCGACCTCTGCATCTTCACACACATCTGAAACCTCTAACTGAGGAAGACGACCTGCGTTTTCCTTTGAAGCCCCATATATATTCACTCACCAAAATTGAATTGTATTCTTCCTTACCAAAATTTTGGTTATTTCCATTCCCTGAGTTATATTGAACCTTTGATGTTGTCCTCACCTTGTTGTAACTGAGTTGAATATTGGTTGAAGAGGCAGGTTGTCAGGCTCGTGGTTGAAGAGGTACGTTGTCAGGCCTGTGAGCATCTCTATCTAGGTGAGAGAGTCTATTGGGAAGTGATTTTCTCCTAGAGAGAGTCCATCAGCAGCTACGAAGCTTTGAGAATTCTTGATCTAGATTATTTTCAAGAACCTGAAAAGGTAAGTAGAGAAGTTGATGGATTGTGGAACAGTGAAGGTGCATATTCCCAGGGTGGAACATGCATGTGGGGAATGAGAGTCTGTGAGTAGTGGGCATAAGAAGGTTCCTTGAGAGAATCCTTCTAGTTGCACTGTGCATTTTCTTGTAACCTCAGCCTAGTATAGGATTCCATTTCCCTAGGTGGAGCTTAGTCCCAACTCGGGGGAAACCCACTGTTGAGCATGATGAGTAGTGTGGTCTAAGGCTGGGAGGTTCGTGGAAGGTTTCCACGCAGTTGATGTACTTTAATTGAAATATGAGTATATATTCCTATGATCATTTGCATGTTGTGTATATGTACATGTGTTATAATTGTTGAATATTTCATATATATGTTGTTATATTATGGGTTTCGCCTGTGAAGTATTGCATGTATGTTTTTATTGTTATTATCACATTAATCTATGTATGAAAAGAATACGTTGTTTGTTTAGGTTTATATTTACATACATATGTCAATTTCCATTTCTATGAGTATCATGAACCGACCTGGGTGGTCAGGGTGTTATAATTGGTATCAGAGTTAAGTGAAGTGCAAGAGTAGTGGCGTTGCCCAGCCCGTTGTTGGCTGGGGACGTTACACACAGTTTCTAAAAGAAAATGTGAGAAGATTGTTGCTCATTCTAGATGCAAGGGATTTGTAGAAGGATTATTGAAAGATGTTGCACCTATTTTAGAATTTCAAAAATACCAAAGAAGCACCGAAGATTTGGGAGAATGAAATCCTTGGGAAATCCATTAGAAAGACTCAAAATGAAGAATTTTATTCATGTCATGATGCTCCTTTAAAATTTTTATCAAGCCCATCAACAACTTTACAAGACTCATCAACAGGGAGAAATACCCAAAGAAGGAGGTGATTTTGCAAAACCCCTTTAAATCCACCAGAAGTAGATTTTCAAATGCGTGATATTTCTATTGAAAATTTTCTACATTCTTTGGGAATGCTTCAAAAGATGCAGAGAAACACTTGCATAATTTTAAAAGTACATGACATGAATTCAACCTCATTGAAGACAATGTTACATGTAGATTATTTTTGCAAACTTTGTGAGGGAATTCTCTTGAATGACATATCTCATTAATACCTAAATCCATTACCAATTGGGATGTGTTAGAATATTCATTTGCAAAAAATTTCATCCAAAAGTGCATTCATATCTTTTTGTTGATGCTTTAAATGTTGTTTCTCGCCCACCCTCTTCCATATGGAAGCAACATAACTAAGTGACCAATTTTGAAGAAGAATCTAATCAAAGATTGGATGAAATTTCTAAGTCAACTCATGTTGTTGAATATGAAGACGAAAATTTCAAATTACAAGAAGAAAATTTCATTCTTCTATATACTTCATATGAAGATATTTCAATTAGCAAATTTGAGAATGAAATTGATGAGCCTCCACCAAATACACAAGAATTTTTTATCCTTGTGATAGATGATGAAAAAACTCAAGAGCATTGGCAACAAGAACAATTGGTGGAAAAATGAATCTTGAGAAGAATGATGAGCAACATTTCCTTTACAAGAAGGAATATTTTTTTCAAGACATTGTTGATGAATCAAGAAACATGGAAGTGGTTGGAAATAAAGATAAAGATGGATGTATTAAAATGTTGGAAACTCCTAATTCAATCAAAGGAGATAATATTATTTAGAAGCCAAGAATTTAATTCATCGAATTATGGCTTCAAATCATTGTTGGTGAAGTAATGCGGTCGGATCCTCAATATACTTGGTTCATTTTTTTTCCAGTACACATTGAAAGTACCCCTGATTCATTGGTACAAGTCTCGACATTTTTCAAAGTTTTGGAGTTGATTCCAAAGATCATGTCAATTATTGAATGGATCCATTGGAAATATTATTATACCTAAGGTGCCCCTTTCTTTCAAGTAAGTTAGGGTAGGTATATCATGTATGTACATATTTTGTTTTTTCAAATTCAATTTTCCAAAATAAGGTAGATTTTATATTGAAATTTAAAGATAACTCCTTGAAAGAAGAATAATTATAGAATCTATATTGAATATGAATCCATATCCCAATGGAGAAGACAATTGATATGGATATTCTGGTGTTCTCAACAACCCACATGGGGTCACTACCCCGCAGTTCAAGCCAATTGTTGACCAAAATTGTTCATCTATATTTTTCTCGCTATTGGATTTGTAAAAAAAATTGATATCGGAAGATGAAAATTTTTGAACTATTATAAGTTCATTGTATAACCTTCATTCTCATATTTTCCATGCATTTCATGGAATTATAATTTGAGTCTCTATGACAAATATATGCATAGTTTTGTCGAGAAGTCCAATAGAGATATTACAAGAAGAAATGTGAAGAAGTTTGCTAAGTGTCATTTTCCCCTCTCTCGTCCTCTCATTTCCATACTTAACCATTTCCTCTGTTATACTCAACTCTCTTACTACATTTTCCACACTTAGCCATTTTTCCTTATTACCCTTCCATACTTATTTATTTCCATGTTCACATTAATTTTCCATTTTTATTTATTTTATAGTTTCTCTTTTTTTTCTTTTCCATTTTAATTATCTCATTTTCCATTTATTTTTCTTTCTTTTTTCCATGAAAGAAAAAACGTAAACTTATTCATCCATATAGAAACAAATGTCCCTACATACAAAGGGAAAAAAATCCACAAGAGAGATACAACCAGTAGGAATTAAATATAAAAAATACACTACATCTAAAAAATGGAGCAAGGATTTGCCAAGAGTCTTAGCCCCCACCAATATCAAAAAGCACCGAGAGAAAGAAACCAAAAGATAGACCTAAAGACTGGATGAACCAAGTCAGAGTGGTATAAAAAACACACACCAAAAGAACCAGATAGTAGAAGTACGAGTCAGATTCAACTCCACGGTCCAATCGCATGGGAGAGGCCTAAAACACTGCACACCGAATAGAAGGGCCCCAAAGCGCTGATCCAAATCCTTAATCAACACTGCAAACCCATACTAAGGACCTCAAAGCACAAGACTCACCGACAATCAGAAAAATGGGGTGGAAAATAGAGAACCAACAACCAACACATATGCACCCTAGTCTGTGTGTACATCATACCCTTAACCTACGAAAAAAACCAAAGATGAGAACTCCAGACAGCAGGAAACAAACCCACAAGAAAAATTTATCGAGAAAGAGAGTGAACCAACCAAGGAAACCAGTTACGAGATGAACCAGGTCTGAGAAGAATACATACTCCTCAATAAGAAGAGGAATTCCAGAACAACATGAACCACCGACAACAATATCAGATCCCGACAAAGATATTGAAACCAAATCCAACTAGAAAGGAAATGCATCAAACCCTGACAACCATCCTAAAATAGAGAGAATAAGCAGGAAGGAGGCCCACAAGGGATGGGGGAATCCCACAGAGTGATGACGCCACATAACTAGAGGATGCAGATGATCAAGGTAGCAATGAAGAACCATAGCCAAAAGAGAAGAGGGACGAGCACGGTGCCACCCCCAAAACCCTCCTAGCCAACCGAAAGTTTTCCTGCACCAATGAGAGCGAGGGATCGAGCAACACACCAGCAGAAAGCTAGACCCATGAAGAGAGGAGAAGAGTCAGTGATGCACACAACAAACCCTTCAACACTTAACCACTAGAAAATAAAAAAATGGGAGCTAAGAAGCCATGCCCAGGATAAACAAAATCCCTCGTAGCTCCATCAAACCAGCACGATCAAAACAGGAAGCGCCCGTTGAAAGAAGTAAAGGGGATCGATGAGGACAAGAAGGGTCCACGACTGAGGAAACCTTAGCCGTAGACCTCCCTTCAATTAGATTTTGTTATTATTTTGAAAATATTGTATCATTTCCATTTCTTTTTCTTATTTTCCTTTTCCCTTTTTCCTTTCCGAGTTTTACTTAATTCTTTTTATTTTCCATATAATTCTTTTTATATTCCATATTTTCCATTTTTCATATAATCCATTATATATCTTCCAACACTTAGTCAATTTCATGAGTTACGTTAGGTTCAGATTCACGCACTAAGTTCCATGAAAATATCTCCAACACATGGCAAACATATTCGCGCACTAAGTTCCATGAAAATATCTCCAACACATGGCAAACATATCACATCGCAGCTAAGCATTGGTGACACATGGAAGAAAGTAATATCATGACATGTGGCAATAAATGAGGTGGTGACATGTGGCAGATCAGATATCCTATCACACAGGGACATGTGGGGATTATGTGGATGTTGACTCATGATGAATGGATTATTATGACGATGCCACTAGGCATTAACCGGGCATGAGGAGGAATAAGATTGGGCAGTCAAAATTTTAATTATTCATTAATTTTCTAAGGGGTCAAGCTATAAGTCTCCACATTATTCCTTTCATTCTTACTAAGTGTATATTACATTTTTCAATATATACAATAAAAAAAATTATATTCCTATGCATGTGGGATAAGAATTACAAGTAAAAGTCAAAATTTAAGAGAGGAGGTCGAAATTCAATCCAAGGGCCCACATTTTCCCATCAAATTTAATTGATGGTGGTTGAGTCACGATCTTGAAAATGCTATATCTTGAGCTCTCGACCTCTGTTTGCAACAAATTATACCATTGGAAAGGTATTTCGATGAAGAATATGATGGGAAAGGTCTTTAAAGTTAAAAATTTCCAAAATTTTCTGAAAAAAAAAAAATCTTAGTCAATAACATTTTTATGCTTTGCTAACAAATCTCTTCAATACCTCAACTTCATGAGGTCATATCTTTAAAACAGAGAGGGACACATTTTAAAAAATATGGATATTAATCAGGTAATTTAATTAATGATGAATTAATTAGGCATTAATTAAAGAGTATACTTCAAGAAGAAAATTGTACAATAAATTCAAGAAGGAAAAACCCTAACTACTCAAGTAGTTAGAAGAACCGAATTTAAAAGAGAAGAAAGACACCATCAAGGGAAATGAATCACAATTATGAGAAGGCCACCCAAGAATATCAAAGGAAAAATAAGGTATATCCATGAATACATAGCCAAACTTCTTATCAAAGAAAATATATTTCAATCATCTCCACTCTTTCTTTTCTTATACACCATTTCTCATAGATTTAGGCCTTAATCTTTGAGTTGAGAACAAGGCTGAGTTATTGAGTGTTCTTATTGTATTCTTCCAAAATATTTTTCTTGTATGATCATGGAGTATTTACAACCATATACATGATTTTCAAAGTTTTTGTTATGAGAAATATTTTTCATGAATGAACTCCACAAATAATTGCTTCGGGGTCGATTTCGATTGTATATTGTAACTTTGCCTCTTAAGTATGAGGTATTTGAGATTGAACTATCAAATTCTCTTTTGATATTGATAGTATGATTCTTTTAAAATTATTTGAAATGATCAAATTATTCTCTCCTATTTGTCATGAGGAAGACATTGATGCATTTATATGTGATTAAGAAGATTGTGTATGTGATGTTGATCACAAAGAAATTCTGATGTTGAAGCTCTACTTCAACATTTTCAATTGTTTAAAAAGTTCTTATTGCATACAAAGATCAAAATTATGTTATTGAATACCCATATCATTTCATAATTTTAAGCAATAAATATCTAGGGTTTGTTTCTTTAGCATTCTCCTAATACATGATATAATAGATATATCTTTTAGTCCAAGAGGGTTGTCATTTGAGTGGTGATGATGGATTCAAGCGTCAAGTCATATAACACCATTGATTTAAAGATATATTGTCTATTCAAATACATACTTCCTTTATAGTGAATCTCTTCAATGTTCCAAGTGTATCCTTAATATTCATGGTGTGACATCCTAAAAAAAGAACAAGAAAAAAAACATGTTATTATGTTATTTTTTTGAAAATAAATTTCCATTTATGGAAATTCGTATTTCAAATTATGAAGGCATGTAATTATTATTTTTGTGATTCTTGATCAAGAGCTTGACTTGCCAATTGTCTTCTTTTGATGGAAAAATGTATGAAAATGATATTTTAATAAATTAAATGTTGGAAAACGGGTGGAACAACCAGGTTAAAAGTAGCTAACTATGACTCCATGAGTGGGGAACAAGTTTAAGTTAACTCAAAGATGATTTTTACAAGTGTCATAAGTTGAGTTCTATCATGACATCCCCTAAAAATCAGGGATTTGTAAAGCTAGGAATTTTCCAAGGAGGAAAATGGATGGAAAAGTTCAGGAAATGAGAAATGAGATATATACAAAAAAATGTGTGAGGAAGGATGTTTCTTAGTATGTTCTGGATATGACTATTTTTTGTGTGAGAACAAATGGTGTTAGGAAAATGATTTGTTGAAGTGTACAAAAATACAATGGCTAAGGGGTAACTATCAGTTTTCCCTTATAGAAGTATCTATAGTTGGGTGGAATGTGGTTATTCCATTTTATTAAACCTCATTTCATTAAACCTCATTTCATTTCTGTGGATATTGAATTCCTTATAGCTACATAGTCTAATCTATTTAGATATATCTTATTGTTTCTGTTGGGACTAATGATTTGCATGTAGCTATAGAAATTATATTTATGCTATATAATTGAATCTGTATAGTTGTGTATAGTTGTATGTATGTTGCAGAAATTGAATATTCATTTTATGATTCATAGAAATCTCAACATGGAATTATGTAATCTATTTATAACTCCAAAAAAAAACTTAAATAATTATGCATAATTATACTTAGTCTTATATTCTGGAACTTGTCTATATAGTAGTATGTTTTTTTAAATATCCTAGATCCATAGGGTATTAAATATTTTTAGTCATTAAAAGGAAAAGAATAACTTACTAATTCTATAGAATGGGAGTGAATCGAGATTTCTCTGTCATTATATAAATAAGAATACATAAAACCGATCCTGAGAAAAACTCTCGTAAACAAGCAGAATTAAACATTTAACAAATACATTGTAGATCAATGCAAACTCTCAGTTTTAAGTTACTGAATTACAATAGGACTAAGAGGACTCCACATTTTTTTTTATCTTGAATAAAAAAACATATTGTGAAGAGACCTGGTTTAAATTCTGCGTTAGAGATTATTCCCAAGATGTAAGTTATAATATTTTCACAAAAACGTAATATAGGAAATGCTCGTATTAGTTATATTTATTACAGGATATTCCTATATACCAATACATGCGCGTTATTATGTAATATGGAATAAGCATAAATATGTATGGAGGTTTGTATACAAACTCCCAAATATTAAATTAAATAAAATTTCAACCTATGTGGAGTTAAAAAAAAAACAGAGAGTTTAATGGATCCTGAGTGGAACAATATTAGAACAAATAATTCCAAATTTATTTCTAGATTTAGAATTATAGGACATACATTTTGTAAGTATATTTTTCATTTGCGAATCCAGGACGATATTGTTGTACCTATAAAATAGAATCACAACTTATAGAAGAGAAACCCTATTTAAAATTAGTATAAACATAACACGAATAGAATAAAGAAAATAAAATAAAAGCATTGATGATATTACTTATCTTTTGTGGTTTGAATCAGAAGCAAATCCCGTTGAAGATAGCCACACAGTATTTTTCGGGTTACAACTGCTACTTTGTATGAATTAAGAGTTGATATAAGCTTGATCTCGTTCCTGGAGAAGATGTTGAAGTGCGGAGGAACAGGGAGATATGGGATGACTAATGGGTTCGCTCGCACATGAGAGACCCATCATTAGTTTCGTAGCTGCATAAGATAAATTAAGTTTTATATGAAATAAGCAGGAAAACAACAAAGGTTCATATCTACATTTCAATTATAACAATACTTCATGCTAATTCCTGAAATCAAAGAACAACTATCATGAAGTCGAATACGACAAGACAACAAAAGCGTACACTGAGAAAGAGAGTGTACAAGACAACGTTATTTAAGGAGAAAGGAACTTTAAGAAAATAATTTTGGAAGTTCTCCTTCGAATAGAATGCTTAACTTATAACCCAGAGAATTTACGGGTTACCCAGTTAATATGATTTTAATAAGAATAACATTTACTAATGGTAGTGGTAATTGTAGTGAATAATGCAATAAAACTCACTGTAAAGACAAGATTGAGATGGGTGAGTAATTTTGATTCGAATATAGTTGGATAAAGGGACAAACGTCATTCGTAAGTTAGCTACAGAATGTAACATGAAATATACACGATAATGATAAATATGTGTATGGGCGTTTTATCCTGGGCATAATATGGTAATGGACAAATGCTTGACTACAAAAATTAGTATGCAGAACTTGCTACGCAGATTAACAACAACGGTCGCTGGCAAACGACAAAATACACTGTATTCTTCCATTTGGTTATAATAACCATGTACTTCTACTACCCTTACCTTGATTTTCTATGAATACCGGTATGAGAAACTTACAAAAGCACTTAGCAGAGACAAGATCCATCATAGAAAGAATATGCATGACTACTTTATTCTAGAAAATGAAAATAGAGAGTAATATTCTTGATAGGGTGAAATCCTGAACTTACCTTCAACGATAATAGCATCCTTCAACTCGCCATTACTAGAAGTCACTCATAAGAATTACTAAGTGTAACTAGTGAAGCTAAGATCTTATTTCCAGAGACGAGCCAGGAATTCTACGCTATGGTAGAGGGCAGAAGTGAGTAACAATACTTTTGACCAACCTTGAAAAAATTCAAATTGAGATGCCTCGTCAAACGAGTTTTCATATGTACCTTGAGCCTCCACTCTCACTCTGATTCATGATGTCGTACACAGTAAGCGATGTGAATTTTGGGAAGTGGAGTAACCCGATTTGTTGGGACTCTGCCGATGATAGGTCGTGAGTACAATAAATGATTATCCTTCATTGCAATATTCCTCTCCAAAACTGCTACCTTTTAATTTGTTTAAGGCCGGTGTTAAGACTAAGGTACTTTCCCCTAGCAAGAGTAAAATACTACCTATCGAAGACCTGTTGGAATTAATAAGAACTATTTACTTGTCTTTACTCAACGGGTTTGGAATTATGCGACCTTAAAGGTATTCAACCTCCTAATAGGATCAGTGGTTAATATCAAAATCAAACTATATCTTTCAGTTGAAGGTTCCTCCATTATCTTTTTGTTTTCTTTTAGAAAAGGGATTTTTCTCTTGGAAGCCTTTGTAATAAGGTTTTTTTTTTATATGAATATATATATATATATATATAGAAATAAATAATGACCCTAGACCAATAGAATATCTAATCATGCAGAACTATTTCAAACAATCCGGTTTATGATATTTTAGTTTAAGTATGATTAATTACACAAAAATAATACAATCATTTTTTATTTTTTTTTGGGTGTAAAATGGGGTGGGGTATGTTACACATGGGGTGTGATTTGAAGTTGTTGTATAATGTGGACAATGTTGGGATTTGTGAACCACTCTTTGTTAACCTCATTCACATCTACTATGATGGAGAGTGAAAAGAGGGACTCTTCCTCTTCATACTTTTGAGAGAGAGAATTTTATACCACATTCTCATTTCTCTTCTTATAAATTACATCATAATCATATACCAACGTTTTGGTGACTCATTTTTATTTCTTAGGGGACAAAATCCATTTCTCCAATAAGTATTTCATGTTGCTACGATTAGTTTTAACTTGTAAATGTTTCCCAAGCAAGTAGGGATGCTAGATATCCATAGCATGCAAGATAGTAAACATTTATTTTACACAAGTGGATTTTCCCAAGTGCTTCTCATTTTAAGTTGTTTTCTAGTAAAGGACAATGGAATTTTGTCTTGCATGAGTACTACTATGATACCTTTAGAAGAGGCGTTGCATAACAAAACAGAGGTCTTAGTGAAGTATGGAAAATCGAGTATTGGGTTTGTACACATAACATTCTTCAAATCCTAGAAGGCCTAATTTGATTCTTCATTCCAACCGAAATAATTTTTTTAATAAAGTTGTTGAGGAGACAAGAATCATAGCATAGTTCTTGATGAACTTTCTGTATTAATCAATGAGACCAAGAAAACCTTGTAAACTTTTAAGAGTTTTGGGACATGGAAAATCCTTCATTGCTTCAATTTCATTCATGTCAACATGTACACCATCATTAATAATAATATGGCCCAAATATTCCACTTCAGAGACACCAAAGGAACATTTGGACCTCTTGAGTTTTTATTTATTTATTAACAAGTAGTTGCAAGTCCTAATCCACATGTGTGACATGGGCATGACAATTTTTACTATAGATGAAGATGTCGTAAAAAAATACAAGGATAAAATTATGGATAAAGGGTTGAAATATGTTGTTCCTAACTCCTAACAACAAGGAATCTCTTTGGAAATGGAATTAATTACTCAATATACAATACTCTTACTTAGGAAAACACAATTAGTGGAGATTATGTAATATCCACCACAACAAAGCCAAACACATAGATAATTAGACTCTAGAAGGTGGAAGGTCTACTGAAAAGTCCAAAGGGCATCACCAAGAACTCGTAGTGGCGTTCATGAGTACAAAAAATAGTATGGGAATATCTTCCTCCTTCATGTGAATTTGATGATAGCTAGGATGAGATCAAGTTTGGTTAAGAATTGAGTTCCTTTGCTCTCATCCAAGAGGTTTTCAATGATGGGAATAGGGAATGTATCCTTGATTGTAATTTTGTTAAGAGATTAAAATTCAAGACACATGTGCCAATTTCCTTCTCTTTTGAGGACCATGATGACAGGTGAAAAATAAGGACTAGTACTAGGATGGAAGACACCATCTAGCTAAATTATCTTTTTTTTTTTCATTTTTTTTGGAAATGGGTGACACTAAGGGAATAAATTAGTTCATAGGCTACATGGTATGAGTGGAATAGAATGATCATGTGCACCTCAACAGGGTGGGAGGCCTTGGGGGTTCCAATACTAATTGGTGTTTATCTAAGACACATTGTATGTCAGGATGGATGGGTTGAGAAGGTCTATAAAAGGATTCAATGACATGGAATTAGGTGAGAAATACTAAATTACCTTTTTAAGAATATTTTCCATACAGTGTGAGCTAATTATCTCTACATAATCGACTATGATTCCTTGGAAAGTGTAGTAATGCCTCCCTTGCTGGAAACTCATGTATAACTCATGAAATTCCATGGTGATGGTACCTAATGTATGTAAGCATTTATCACCTGAAACAATGTCACAACCACCCTAGTTCAAAGAAAACACGTGTGGGTTTTCAAGTAATAATAACCCATTTTAAAACTCATATTTTCACAATTTGACCTTCACATTTCATGGAACCTCCATTAGAGACATGATCCAAAAGTTGTTCATAGCATGAATATAATAGTGTGTTTCTTTGGATACCTAATAGTGAATGAATTTATGAATTTTAGGGTTTTGGGAGATGAAATATAATTGAAAATCCTTTTAATCGCCTCTTTAATTCAATATAAAGGAAATCAAGGGTATTTGGATTAAATTGTCAACCCATGGTTCTCTTTGAACTTGTAAGCTACCACACAATATATACGTAGGTCACAATTGTTCTATTAATGATTTGTTTTGTAGTTGTAGTTTCAATAATTACCTCTATAGGGAGAGTATAAAAAGTTCACATGTTTTGGAAAGGCTCTAAAAACTATGGAAAGAGAATGAAGCTCACTCTTACAGGAAGAAAATTGAATAATTGTGTTTGTAGGAAACAAAACTCACACTTTCTAAAAGGAAATCAATTAACTACTATGATGAAAAAGGAATTTACACTTGCATAAAGGAAATCAAATTCTCTCTCATGACTATAGGCTCCCTTTGCATCCTCTATGTCACTAATCTACAATCCTAAGTATGAACTAATATGCTTATATTCCCAATTCCACAAAATGTGAGAGAAACCATCTTTGTTATAATTAGGCATATTATAATTTTTTTGTCAATTAATGTTATTCTTATACATTCACGAATAATCCTATAACACTTCTCCAAATTTTAATAATAGTGGATTTTGGCTTGTGCCAACATCTCCATTTCAAACCCCTTGTAATTTGGCCAATTCCTTCACCGAGTATTTTTGTGTCTAATTTTTTATTTCTCTCTAAAATTTTTATATTAATCTAGATGTTGGTGACTAAGCTAGAACCAAATATTTAAAATCCACTATTTTAAACTTTCTGGAAAATTCAAGAAGAAATGGCTAGTGACCCTCACTAGCAGTTTTGTATTCCTCCTCACTATGGACAAAACGCATAAAATTTTATGTCAATATGAATTATTATGCTACTTTTATAGGCAAAATATGTATTAAACATCTACCTATCTAGCAATATGCTAATGTCGCATTGTTGATGTGGAAACACTGACATGGTACATGAGTCCACATGGAACTCCAAGGGGATTCCATGTTGCCTCTCTAGCCTCCTTGGCCCAACCTCCGATATTCATAATCCAACTTTTCATAAAAGATCACCTAAAAGAAAAATATAGATTTCTAGATGGTTAAGGTTCCACTTGCCGAGGTTCACTTAAGATAAATCTCATATCTTTGGAGATATTCTGGATTTCTCGCATATGAGTTTTCATTAAAGGTCAGTTAAGAGAAATATCATATCTTTGGATTTCTGGACCCCCTGCTACCATGGATGGACTCGGTTCCATCAACAACGTTCCACATATTCAACATCTAGATTTTCGTAAAAAGGGACTTGAAAGAAAATCCTAGATATCTTCTATCTTGGATGGTCAAGTTTCCATCTGCAAGATTCCCCCATATCGATCCGACCTTTTTGAAAATTTGCTTAAAAATAAAATTCTGGATCTCTCGATCTCTCGATAGCCATAGTTCCAATACACAAAGTTCCTCCATAAGCGTCTACTACCAAGGCTCTTCCACATCACCACCACCATGTGGACCCCACATCATCTACCACATGGGATCCACATCCCCTACCATGCGGAATCCATGTCTCCTTCCACATGGACTCCACATCATCATGATGTCACCAGACTCAAGGTTCCACAACGTCACAATTCCATATCTAGATCTAGCTTTTGTCAAAATTCACTTTAATGAAATCCCAGATTTTCATATTTTAGGATAGTTAAGGTTCCAACGACACGATTCCATATCCAACATCCGCCTTTTTCTAAACTTTATCCCAAAAATAAATCATGGATCCCGCTACTTGGACTGAAGGTTCCACATCCAGATCCATCTTTTTCAATGAAGACTGCGTAAGTAAATTTATGGATTTCTCAATGTCTCGCTACCACCATGAACCATCATTGTGTCCTTTCCATAGGACAGGACCATGTCATCGCCACGTTGATTACACGTCATTCTCCACGTCGTTTACATGTTATCATGATGTCATTGTATGGAAAATATTCAAATTTTCCAAAATTTCTAATAATTCCTAAATTTAAGAAACTCCTTTGGCTTCCCAATCATATGTTGGCTTCGTCTCCATGCAAAAGACAAATTTTCAACTTGTAAGTTGACCCATATGGCATAGCGCTGCAAACTGTTCTCTGATACAATATGTAATGTTCCCAACTCTCCACTAGGTCACGCCACAACACAATTTATTCTCGTTTTCCAATATGTAACATACCCATACCGACAGTCCGAAAAAGAATTTCTTTGATATCAATCTATCGTGTAACTTCTACCCGTGTACCTATAAATTCTTCTTCTTGGTCTAATTTAAATTTTTTGATACCATTTCATGAATAAATAAGCATGATAATGCACATGCAGTAACCAAGAAACATACACAACTCTAAAATAAATATTTAACATGCTATACTCAATAATTAATTAACAACAAACATTCTATAAACATATCACAAAGATAATACTAAACACATAGTGAAATTAAATATGAACACAAAGAAACACACTCATAAATTATATTTTAAATGTCGGACGTTCCACCCAACATTAGAAACTATTGTTCTAACTCTCTGAACATGAGGTCATTCATGAGATGAGGCGATGAATCAACAAGGATGGGTCCTAGGTTGAATCTCAATTTCCCAAACTAGTTAGCAATAAACTCTCACAATTTCTCAACTACACAACAATCCCAATTTAGTAGCTTTATTTCCCCTTCAACCTACACAACCCAAACATATAAACCCCCTTCTCTGCAGTGCATTCCCTTAGGTTTTTCTACCTATTTCGAGGGCTCTCATTGCTACTGGTTAGGAAATATCAATGTTGAAACTCCAAGGATTCACCACTGTGGAAAATCCCATCACAATTTTCAACATTCTCATGCACACATGCATCATTACCTTGTTGGAAAACACCAATAATTCCTACAACCCAACTAGACATGGTTCACTACCTCCAACAAATTTGTTTTTCATGCCCAAAACCAAAACAAGAGTGAGCAAGAATGAAATGAACAATCAAAATGTTTGAGTAATAATGAGTTCCCAACCCCCACACAAAACAAGAACCAGGTTTAAATAATCACCTCTAAGGTATATACTGGTCTCCCCAAGAAGCTTACGTGAACCTTCTCCTCCTTACTAAATTAAGGATGGCTAAATAAAAATTATAAAAATAAAAAGCTTAGCCCCTTAGCCCCCTCTTTCGTGGAATCATAGTCCCCTATAAATCTTGCCCCTGTTCATCTCACAACCATCAATGTATTATTATTATTATTATTATTCAAAAGTATTACATGTCCTAGGGTCTCAAACCTTTCATGAATAAACAAAATACACTACTAATTATGGGGACTCAACAAATCTAGAGTTAAACATTAACTGCTATAACTCCTTTCCTTTGATAATTCAATAGAATTATAATTGTTCTTAGAATATTCAGTGTATCCCAACAATCTTTCTAATCTTCACCTCCTCCCGAACTATATATACAGATTCTTAACTATCTATACAAATTCCAAACTTAGCTTGTGGTCCATCTTCTATTGATTGTTCCAATTTGTCTTTTAGAAATAGTGGCCTATTTATTTCTCCTACTAAACTAGGTAACAAAACAATATATATATATATGTACATTAAAAAATATATATTTGATACCAATTCTACTATCCTAAAAATGCTCCTACATCACAAATATGCACTTATTCACAAATATGCAGTTATTGGTATAATATCTACCAAATATATGAAATTTCCGCCATTCAACTCTTATTATGTGAATGAAATTTTTACTTACCAATGAACCCATTTTCCTCGATTCTTTAATTTACTATTCAACTTATTAGTCCCTACCGAAGGCCATGACTATAACGATTAGTTTTTCATTGACTTTGTATTACTTAAGCTTTGACTATCAAATATTTAGTTAAAAGCCAATGTTTTAATCTTTATTTTTATGATATATTAAAATTAAATTTTCTATCATTCTATTGGTGGAGAGAATTGAAGTCTTATTGCCGAGGGTCGGCTAAGTGACGGCGACTTCTTTGGAAATATAACCTCCCATTTAATCCCATTGTCAGTCTTTATAGTTTAATTTAATCCCATTGTTAGTCTTTACACTTTAACTTTATTGTTGATGATTTAATCTTAGACATCCAGCTTCATACTTCGAATTTCATATAACGTCCCATTTAATCTCATTGTGAGTCTGGAAAGTTTTACGTTCCTGCTGACGGTTTAAGCTTGGACATCTAAATTTATTTACTAGTGTTCAATTTATTGACTCTTTCCAATCACATGTATATTGCATCCTGAACATTCCTAAACATAGGAGAAAATTTATCACACATGTATTGCATCAGGAACTTAAATATAAGAGATTGCTTAATTTTTATTTACCAACTGCCCCTTTTTCGAGTAATGTCTTTTTCAGAGTAATGATTGCATTTACTTTTTCATAACTTAATCACTTCATTTAACATTGACTGCACTAGAATTTACTTATTTACCACTTTACATCTACTCATCTACTCACCGCCTTGTTCATAGCTTCCTTGCCAGAACATTTATCATAATCAAATTTCGATGTGTTTCCTTCCAAGAAAATAACAAAAATTTGAGATGCATTTACTTATTTACTTATTCATCGCTTTGCATCTACTGACCGCCTTATTAACGACTTCCCAAAAGAACATTTATCATAAGCAAGTTTTGATGCGTTGTCTTTCAAACAAATAACAAAAATTTGAGATGCAACTGCAGCAACAGTATAAGAGCATCATAATAAGCAACTTCACCAGCATCATAAGAAGCAAAACTAGTTGCAGGTACTTGTAAACTACATCTTGCACAACCTTTGGATTTCAGAAAATGAATAATGAACTATGAAATATGCTTCTCTATCAAATTGCTTTGTCAAGATTGTATGTAAAGTACATCATGCCCATGTTGTTCTTTGGATCTCAAAAGGAACACTTAACAATGGACTATGGTGCTCACACAACGACTGCAGGAATTGCACATGCATCTGGCTCTGGTGGATAATGTTGTTTGAGGTACAAGTTCATTCATTTCCTTCCATTATAAATAACTTTACTAGATACCTGCAAAATTTTACATAAGAAATTATTACTAGATACCTACAAAATTTTACATAAGAAATTATTTGTTAGAGCCCATGATAATATTAATAAGAAGATCACTTTAGAAATTTACATAAGAAAAATTTTGTTAGATCCCATGATAATATTAGTAAGCATAGAGTGTTGACTGAGTGTTGATTGTAACTCTGAGAGTCATTCAAAATTCCCCATTTTGTAGAAATACCAAAACATCTCAGATTAGATTAGCCCAATAGTCATCTAATAATCCATTGACAACCATAAATTTAAGAATATAAAGCTAGTTATTGTATTATGGATTTTTTTTGATTTGTAATTACAGTGAGGACCTTAGGTATACTATAGATGGGTAAATAACCATGAGTGAGAATTTACCTGAAAAAAAAATTCATGAGGAAAACCAACATCTAATCCAACTATTGCAAGTATATCCTGTTATGATGCTTCCCTTTCCTTTTTAATCCAACTAGCCAAATGTACCAACCTCTCTAAACTAAAAGAACTTGGTTCATTATTTTGTTCTTCTACAAGCTTACCAAGAAAATAAACATTGAAATTGATAGGTTGTTTTCTCAAGATGGAATACAAATAGAAAAATAACTAAAGATGGAATACATAGAGAAAAATAATTTGCATACCCCTATGTTGACACTCGCAAAGGTCAACAGAGTTGTTGTTGTATTGAGAATTGACCTTCAAAACCAGATAAGGAGGAACAATATAGACCAAATATTGGAAATTATTTGGAAATATCTCTTCCACACCCTTAATCTTAGGGAACCTAAAGCCCATTGATTCAAATATTTCAATCACATGGTTTGTGTTCATAATGAAATTTTCTCAAGAAAATCTGTTTAGACAAACCAATTGGGTGTTTCTATATGTCAAGTTATGTCAAATTTAGTTTCATATGAATGTCCAACAAACAGATTCAATCACAAAAATAAAATTAAAGTACTCTATGGATAAAAATGATAAGTCAAACAACCAATGCTACACTCAGTCCACTGCTAGCCATAATTTTCTAATAATTTATAAAATTGAGGCATATTTATGTTCTAAGACTTTTGCGACAATTGTTTTGTTCAGAGAGTTCTTTTAGATCCATCGCATAGGTTTTATGTTTTTCGACGTTTCAGACCAAACTAGTGTGGTCCATCATGAGGAAAGCGTTTATGAAAAATGAAGGAAAAAAGAATATAACACGTATATAAATACTTGAAAAGTTTTTGTAAGGAGCCGACTTATTGAAAATGAAATCAATAATTATAATTTTTTTTAGAGATTATAATTGTTTGTTTAATTAATTAATTATTTTTTTTAATAATTAATTACTTGTTTGTTTATTAATTTTTTATTTTTAATTAAAAAAGAGCCGAATCGACAATGTTTATAAATTAATATTTAGAATTATTTATATTGGCTAGGGTAGGGATCCAATTTTGACTAATTTTCCATCCATCATCTCTGTTTAGATTATTAGGTTGTTTTTCAATTTCGATTGCTTCTCTGAATTTCCTATTGTGATAATGATCTATCATGGCAAGCATTTTGGTTTCTTCAATACATATGTGATGTTTGGTTTTATCTGAGTGTTCTGCGAGAGTTGAGGGACGAGTGCGATTTTGTTTGATGTCAGCAGCGTGTTCTTGAATCCTAATTCTAAAGGAACGACCTATTTCTCCTATGTATTGTTTACCACATGAACATGGGATCATATAGACACCTTTATGTTC
>SNQJ01S0040742.1:138793-156824 GCA_010110895.2 Picea sitchensis | reverse complement strand
GAGTATTGTTACAATACCACCCATCACATGTCTATTGGGATGAGCCCATTCAGGGCATTGTATGACTATGAGGCCCCGTCATTTGTAGAATTGGCATTTGGCAAAAGCAGGGCTCCCAAAGCCAAGGACTGGATTCAGGGGAGTCAGGATATCTTGAGGGCCCTAAAGGAAAACTTGCGGATGGCGCAGAATCAACAGAAGACATGTGGATCGGCATCGAGTGGAGCGTAGCTTCGAGGTGGGTGATCTGGTTTTTCTAAGGCTCCAACCATATCGGCAGTCTTCTCTGAAGAAAAGTGGCACAGAGAAGCTACAGCCACATTTCTACGGGCCATACAGGGTGATCAGAAGAGTCGGAGAGGTGGCCTACGAGTTAGAGTTACCGGAGGGCACCAGGATTCACAATGTGTTCCATGTTTCTTGCCCCAAGAAGGCCTTGGGCCAGCAGGTTGTTTCTTCCACAAGTTTGCCACCCTTGGACGAGGAAGGCCATTTGATTCTGGTTCTCGAGCAGATTTTGGAATTCAGAGAAAAACGCTTGAGGAATAAGATGGTCAATGAATACTTGATAAGATGGAAGGATCTACCGGAGAAGGATGCCACATGGGAAGGAGAGCAGATTTTCAGCATCCGGGGTTGCAATTACTTGAGGACAAGCAATCTCGAGGAGGGATGACTATCATATCCCCCCCCCCTTTGAACCCCATCGTAGGAGGGACGCATTGGCTTAGGGGGCTCCCCGTAGGCCATAGCCCCCAAGGATAGGGGAACCGAGGGGTCCCAAGGGTCTTCATGGAGCAACGATTTGCTCTTAGAGGAATCTTTGGGGGCCTAAATGAAGAAAAGACACCTAACTTGAAGAGCAAGTCAGTGAAGTCACCCACAAAGGAGGAAATCGAGCTAAGGGAGTCTATATAAAGAAGTGAGAGGCACATTTGGAAGGACACGATTTGGATTAAGAAGTTTTCTGTCTTTGACTTGGGAGGTGGCTGCCTCAGGTCTTTTTAAGGGTTGTTTAACCCTTTGTTGCTGAGTTTCGGTGGGCTAGCCTCACCCTAGCTCAGTCCTGCATCAGGAACTCATTCGTGGAGACAAGGCTGTAAGGGGTGCCAAAAGGGGGGCCGAACTCTGTTGCTGAGCCGAGGAGGATTGACTGTCACTACCGGACAGGCCGAAGGTTGCTACAGCAGTCTGAGCTGCCACAGAGGGTGGAAAAGGTCAAGAAGAAGGGCGGAGCCCCAAATCTGCAGTGCTGAGGAGCTTGTGTGGAAGGTTTAGGCCCTGATCTACAGACCGAAGCATACAAAGTGCTGGCAGGTGAAGCGAAAGAGACTAGGGAGGGACAGACCCCTAGTTCTACAACTGGGAAAGCCGATCTGGCATAGGGACAGAAGCATCAAGGCTGCCAACATTGTCTCAGGTTCACTATTTATGGCTAGGGTTTTCTATTGTCTAGCCACTCTCATAATCTGGTATTTGATTTAGTAAATTGCCTAAGTAACTGCTGAAAGACAGTCCTTAAACTCTGTATGGTTGTTAGTACTCCTGATGAATTAAAATTAGGACAGCAGCCTCTTTGAGAGTTTACTGCTGGCTTTGATACTGTTTTGAATACTGTCTACTGCTGGTGGTAATTGTAAACTGAGAATTGGATACTGTTTTCTGCTCCTGATATTGGACACTGTATGGTACATTCTTCTGCTGATATTACTGGGCATTGGTATTGCCCGCTGTTTATGGTGAATATACTGTCTGGAAATTTGCACTATTAACCTAGCATACAGCTGACTTAACCCCAAAGAAACCCTAGGGTTATTACACAAATATGAAGTAGATTAAGTAATACGGCTCAATTATTAATCCAGTCAGAAGGCAGCTCCCTCATGGAGCGCTATCTGATATCAGCATACCCTATTTGCAGTAGAAATACGGAGATGTGTGCCTCAGATAAATATGATATTGTTCAAAAGAAGAAGTGTGAAATTTTAGAGGTGAAAAGGGTGCGCAGATTGTGTGTAAGTGAGACCTATTCGTCCTCTGTATACTAATTGATTTTCTCCTTGTCTCGATCAGCCTTGTGCCATCTTATAAGCCCTGATGAGTAATTTGCACTATAGAGTATTAAGGTCGGACTAGTCCAATATTTTTCTGATGTATAAATGGGTCTACAGATCTTGGTTCTGTGTTTCCAAGCCAAATTTCCGTGATGTTAACTGATGCATTGCAGATAATACATAAATATAGAAATGAATACAAGAACATGAATAATACATAAATATAGAAATGAATACAAGAACATGAATGTACAACAGAGGCTGAACGTACCAACTTCAGCTCCTTTCTCCACGACACATACAGAGATATCTCTATTTTTCTCTCGACAGAGCTGCTTGAGCTTGATAGCTGCAGATAACCCAGCTGGTCCTGCACCCACTATCACTACATCATATTCTAAACTGTCTCTGGGTTCTTCCGAACCGGCCTGTGCACTGAATCCCCTGCTATGTTCCGTGATTCCAATACCCTTTAAATTGGGACTCAAGAAAGCTTGAGAAGAATGCAATAGAATTCCCACGTTGTTATATATTGTTTGTCCTCTATTAATAGAAATATATTCGACACCAAAGGGATTTATATCCGGAGTGATTAAGGATTGAAACCCATTGTTGGATTTCAGCCTTTGCAAGGTGGGAGCTCTGCCATAGATTGACTTGAATCTGCTGTAACGAAAAGTGGGCATTGTTTTCTTTTTTTCCTTGGCAATTTTATCAGAGAAAAAAACGTCCGCCCTTGGCCCTCACGGAATGGACTAATTGCGCATAATATGACAAGAAATGGATGCGTGTCTAGGATTATTTATGTCATGCAATGGCAGCATTTAAATATGCGAGGGTAGACGCGTCGAGGATTATTTATGTCATGCAATGGCAGCATTTAAATATGCGAGGATAGATACTCGATTCAAGAGTTAGCGTGGCTTTTGTACAAATGTTTTTTCATAGTTTAATGTATGGGAAAACAGCTGCTCTTTGAAAGTGATCAGAAATGGAGGCTCCAAGCTTTATCCATTGGTTTTCAAATTCCAATCAGCGATTCAACAGCGTAGAGTATAAAAAGCGCCAATAGCGATGTCCTTTGCTTTAAATTGAATTTGATACTAAATATTAATTTAAGTAATATATTGAAATATTGTTATTAATTTAATTGAAAAATAAATATTTATTTGAATAATGGATTATAGAAATTATTATTAAAATATTTATTGGGTGGCAAGTGTGGGAGTTATACTAAGTCTTAGAAGAACAACAATGTATGCTTCGCATTGCATCTAATAATTTAGTGGAAGTTTATGCATTAATGCAAGGTCTAAAGTTAGCAATTGATATTGGTTTTTCTTGATTGTCATAGGGGATTCTAAGTTCATCATTGACAAAATGGTTTTAAAGATTGTTGTTGTTGATTATAATCTAAATGCGATACTTGAACAACATAAAAAAAAGGTCATTAACTTCTCTAGTATAAACTTGTTCCATGTACTCTAGGAGAGCAATTTGCATATCATTATGTTAATAAAGTCACCCTCTTAAAAGAAGGGGTTATTAGCATTATGGAAATCAAGCGACTCGACCCATTCCATAGTTTTTCATGAGATATAAGCCACATATAGAGGAGTTAAGGTGTCACATGGCCATGCATGTGATCACCAGATCGTATCGCAAGAGTGGTTATGAAATAAAGGGAGGAGGGGGGGCTCAATTCTGCGTACCCTCAATTTTGTTGTTACACGTTTATGAATTCATGAATGGTATTATCCTTAGCCATGGTAGAATTAATCAGATGGCACTATGGAGGAAGCAACCCTAGATCGTCGGAGTTTTGGCAAAACGCACGTTGGCATTTGAATATTGGCTCCAGAAATTTGAGGAGCCTCCTCCCTTCAGGTTTAGAGAGTTTGCAGTCACGAAATTTGGTTCTTCTTTGAGAATCTGTGTTGGTTCAACTTTGTTTTATTTCTTGTGCTTTCTTGCTTTGATTTGTTAGAGTGGTGAATTTGAGTTTTGTTTAAGGAACTAGGAAAGTGAAGGCTCGCCTCTGGTTGTTTAGTTTTGGTTGGTGGTGGTTTATCTTTATCTCTTAGGCGGTTTTTTAACTAGTCATCGGGGTGGAGGTTTGTTCTCTGACACTTTCGTGAAGACCCACCATTCCCTTCGATGTGGCATTTTAGATTTGTTATCACAAAATCTGGCACCTTCGTGCAAAGTCTCCCACAAGGGCTTGGACAAGTACAACATGAAAGTGTTACCATTGTCACCTTAGCAATAACTTCCCTTGTTTTAGTGAAAGATGAAATCCAACACAAGGAGAGCTTCCTTAGTAACCTCAAGGAATCCTATAGCAAGATGGGATCAAGTCTATCACCTCCTATATTACTTACTCAAACATACCACCACTAGATCAAGGTTTTCAAGGTAAGTGTAAGGTGGTTCAATGAAGCAATTTCCATATTTGTATGTGTGAAGTATCTAAGACAATTAATGATATCTAGCAAGTTAAAATAGGTCAAGAAGGTACCCCAACACTACAAATAAAAGAAAGAGCTATGGTTGTTGCAAAAACTTGTGTAAGAGATGATGATCTTCGGCGACATATTAAGTTAGAACATTAGAAATAAATCAACCCTTTAAACAAGTAAGAGATCAATGAGAACTAGGGTTGAAAATGCAAATTAAACTTATAGGGTTTTGCAAACAATTACTGGTTGAAGTATAAATGGCACATAACAGCCCCAAAAGATGCAAGACGTCAAGCCCTAGACAACTAAAAACCCAAATAGCAATGCAATAAATGATAGCAAGATACACTTTGAGAATAATTTGTCAATTAAACCTTAGACATATAGCACAATTATGGTTGAAAAATGAACAATAATTGCTACAAACCCTAATATAACCCTAGAACAATAAAAGAAAAGGTGAATTTAGATTTAAGGTCATACTAAAGGGAGTTAAGACTCATGTGGTTTATTCCTTTTGGACTTATGGAGTCAAACTATGAACTTTCTTGAAGACAACGATGAAACATAGACTTTGGATAAAACCCTACGGTAGTCCACTCAAACCTTAGAAGGTTATCCTATAGAAAGACAACTAGGGTAGTCCACTTCAAACCCTAGAAAATCATTATATGTCCTTTAACGATATTTTAAGATTATATAAAGCGAAGGTAGTCCACTACAAACCTTCCTAGGGTTTACAAGATAGGATCTATCAAAGAAAAATACAAGGAAAAATGTATTATCACCAATTTGCTAAGAACATTAACACTTCATACATTCATAAATAAATCCACAAAGAATTAGAAATAACAGTTATTGAGTAAATCAATGCTCATCCATGAAACACCGACCACAAAATCATCCATCAAACTTGAAAAAGCATCCATAAATCATCTCTTTATGAAGTTGCATGAGTTATTCATCCATAGGCAAAAGAGAAATAGAGAAGAGACAAGTAGTAGTAATCCTCCACGAGTAGCAATGATAATACAAATGAGGGAGCAATTCCTTTATTTATACGAGGAAACCAAGTGCTTCACTTGAATCAACTAATATCCACTAAGAGCCCCTAAAAACATAAAAAACCATGATACAAGATGGATAGGTTTTGGCTAACCCCCAAAAATACCTCTAAAACAAAGATACAATGCAAAAACATGAAAAAATCCTCTAAAATTGCCACACGTGTGAGTGTAGACAGCWMATGAAGGGTGACGTCATCTCCAAATGGGTTGTAAATACCCCAAAAGTTATGTCTCTCCCCAAAAGGTGCAAAGTATCATCAAAAGTCATGCGTCCTYGTCGAGAAAGTCACATCTCCTCATCAAAAAGATGCCAACTCATCATCAAATATGCTAGGTCGGCTCAAATAAGTGTCGCGTCATCATCAAGTACAACGCCCCATCACATATGCAACATCCTCAAGCTAGGGCATGACRTCATCAAGAGAAAGGGCTCYATCACCTCTCCCAAGAGGTATACCATCATCATCACATGCCATGTCATCATACCGAGTCTCAACATCAAGGGGGTGCAATGTCATCAATGGGGCTCCATGCCATCTCCAAGTGGCACGTCATGCTCATAGGTGCAACATCCTAGCTCCAAGGTGCAATCTCCAAGGTCCAAGAGGTGATGGAGGGTGTAAAAAGGTATGTAAAGTCATCATATGGTCCAACGCTCATCATCGAGGCTCCAACGTCCTCCAAATGGTGTCCAACATTCTCCATGAAGTGGGAGAAGCATCATCAACGTCCTCCAAAGAACCATGTCTAAGTGTGCATCATCATCAAGCATGAGCTCAAAGAATCAAGTGAGACCAACCTTCATAGACAGAAGATTCATTATAACATAAAAAGTGAGTTAGATTTCAATGTAAAAGCCACGTAAGTAGATTGCATTGGGTATCTTCTTCAAACTTCACACTATCTTATTACTTTATGCAATTTGCTAAGTTTAAGTATGGGAGGATCATTATAGAACCCTATGAGGTGTGTTTTTTTTTAACAATAACGGGTATGGTTTGTATTAAATAACAATGATAATCACTGGCATGGGTACACCATTAATTTCATGCCTTGTCCTAAGAGGCAGAATTAACATTACACATAGGTCATTTATCTTCGATTTTGTCATCTAAAAGGCTCTCAGTACTAGGGGATATTGAAGCTTTGTATATTTCCATTAATACACAAGGTCCCTTTGCTCAATCGGGTAGCAATGTTAGTTGCTTTGTCCGCTTCTCCATTCAATTCCCAAAGGATGTGATAGAATTTAATTTTGTGAAAGGCTGGAAGTAAAATCCTGATCTTTCGAATTATGTGGCGGAGCCTCATGTTGTGGGGGAGGACATGGATGTTTAAAGCTTAAATTATCACCCGGGAGTCTCCAAAGACAGTAACATCTTTAACTTTCCTTGCGAAGACTTGATGGAGTCCTTGCCAAAGTGTGAGCATTTCAGCGATATTGTTGGTGTCCTCTCCGATCCCCCAAGAGAGGGTGAATTCGATTGTTTCTTCTGGGCTCAGAAGAACCCCTCCTCCTCTTGTTGCCCCTAGATTTGCTTTAGAAGCTCCGTCAAAGAACAGAGCATGTTGATGGAGCGCCTTCCTCCAGCTTGAGAAGCTCAATGGATCCATGTGAGTATCCCAAAGATCCAGCTGAGGCAAGTGAGGATACCTAGCACCAGGGGCCTCTGGGATTAGACTCAACATCCATTCTTCTTCATTAGGCGGGAGTTGAGACTTGTTCTCTGGAAGGGTTAGCGAATGAAGACAGTCTCCCAGCAGCGCCTTAGCTCGGACAACTACCTGTGGAGGTTTTACTTCTGAAAATGCAGGTGTTACGTTCCAGCCAGATCATCCATAGAGTGAACTTCGGGAGGGACATCCAACAGTAATTGAGCATGTCTTTCTTGTGGGAAGTGAAGGGGCACTTTTTATCCCAGTTTATGAGGAGAATTGGGATTTCTTCCGAAAGATTTACAAGATTCGACCAAGGGGAGAGGGAGAAATTCCAAACCACTTTTGCAAAGGTGCAGGATAGCAAGAGGTGGTTGGTAGATTCTTCCTGTTGACAGCAGAGGGGACATCTTGAGGGGCCTTCCCAACCTTTCTTTTTAAGATTTTCTCCCGTAAGCATGTTGTTGTGGGCCAGCGTCCAGATGAAGATGTCTACTTTTGGCAGCGTTTTGGAATTCCAAACACCTTTCCAGAGTGTAGTGCTAGGAAGAGCTTTAAACTTCTTGTATCCCTAGGCTGCAGTGTATTTTCCAGAAAGATCGCCCCAACCACGGGAATCCATCGTGGATGCAAAACCCTATGAGGTGTGTTAGTACCCAAGTAGAGTATTATTTCCCAAGAAACCCATCAAACTGCAAGTGTAAGTGAATGTATGACATGGGGTTTACTTCGTGGTCATGTTGTCATTGACATGCAAGGCCACATGTGATGTTCATCTACATGAACACCTTTATATAGGGATCACTTAATGCATTAAGTTACCCTTTCCTCGACACTTTTTCTTTCCACCCCTTTTTTTTTGTATATTCCAGAGCTAATCCATTAATAATACAGTAATAGTACAATCAAGAAAACAGAGGTAAACTGCGAAAGACATGTCCAAAGAGAAAGATGTAGAGTTCTAAGTCTAACCCTGCCCTTACTCGGAAACTAGGAAATCAAAAATCTTGGAAAAAACATGCCTGCCTATGGAGGGAAACCAGGCCCTTAAAAAAACTTTATGTCTTAGCAATGTTTGACCCAACATAAGCAAAAATAGGACTGAATCAAAAGTAGGAAACCTAAAAGCAGACGAGAGCAAGAGAATTAAGGAGGAAGACCGTCGGGAAGGGGCTTCTTCGATCACTGGACACATGACAAAGTCGTTGTCGCCGCCACTGGAGGAGCTGGATTTTGCCTCCCCGGTTGGCAATCATGTACATTTGAGGAAGGAGGGCGGGGAAGGAAAGTCATTGCATTGGAATTTCTACATGAGGGGAGAATTCTAGGCGTCGCTCGCTTGAGCCACCTACTTGACCGATTGTGCTTCTGTTGTCTACTTGCAGATGATGTCTGAAGGTTCCAGGTTGTCATGATGGCCATCCAAAGATGGGCCATGGGTACCAGGAGATCGGGGTGAGTCGGAGGGACTCTGAATGAATACACCAGGAAGACTGAGGAGGGCGCAAGCCAACAAATTTATTATCGTCTAGTAGCTTCTGCAGTGCCTCTGGGTGCGTTGGGTTGTCAGGTGGTAGTTGATCATATCCTCCTCCCAATCATCCAACATTTTCCAAATGGAGCATGGTATTGAGCGTTCATAACCCTCTCGACTGATGATGGCAGGATGAGAATGTGAGCCTGTCACTCTATCTCCCCGACCACCTCTCCCCAGGCGAGGAGTTGCATGCATTCGTCTAGGAATAGAATAATCCTGAAGCACTTTATGTATGTTGATGCAGGGTTGGATTGAAAACAGGAGAAGATCGACAGAGAATGCCAATGGGGGGATGTCGGGAGAGCTCTGAGCACAAAAAGAAGGTCTGTCGAGCAGGAGCGGGAGCCAAGAAAATAACATAATGAGCCATAAGTGGAGGTTCCTTGGGATGATAAGGGAATAATTATGGGAATTCAATTCCCGCATCATGTACATAACCACTCACGATGCCATGGTACTTCAGCACATATGGAGCAGGAGAGAAGAGGCTCGTGAAGTTAATGCCTGGAGCCTCAAGCAGAACCCATATTTAATTTGCATGGAGGATGGAGGGGGTGAGAGCCAAGTGTCCATAGGTTCGTGCGCTAGAGGTGACGTTGGTGGGATCCAGGTGGTTAGCATTGTCATCCACATCCGGGGTAGGAAAGTCTCTTAGTGCAAGTTTGATACAGTCCTACTTGAGAGAATGGAGTGGAAGATCATCAAAATATGAGTTCTTGATAGCCATATTTTCAGTGATGCCTGCATTTATGATCTTTTCTGTAAGGGAATTGGCTTTGCGTCTGACGTGTTGGAAAGTGATGGAGTCCAGGTGATCCAGAAGAAGAGCAAGCCTTTGTAGTTGTTGACCTAGTCTCCATCTGGGGGAAACCTTGGCTCTTTGAGATCCATTTTGGAGTCTGATGGATAAGGAGATGATAAGTTGAGAGTCGCCTTCAATTATGAGTGGGAAGAGAGATCGTTGAATTGTTATTTGAAGACCATTGATTAATCCTAAGAGTTCTGCCACATTATTGTTGTCATGATTGATGGATCCATAGAAGATACGGAGGATAGTGCCAGAGTTTTTTATGAAGGCTCTGTCAAAGCCAACAGGCCCAGGGTTACTTTTGGAAGCACCATCGAAGTTGGGTTTGAAGAAGCCTGGAGGGGGATAGCTCCAAAGATCCAAACTAGAGGGGGAAACGACCTGCTAAGCTATGAGTCCCAATTGAGGAGCTGAAGAGATGCCCTAGTGAAGTAAGATTGCGGCTTCATTCGGTGGCACTTTGAAATCCTGTTCAGACCAAGGGTGGAGATGAATCGTTTCCAAAAGTTGTTTTCTACAAGTCGTCCAGAGGAGGTCTTCATAGGAGGAGGTGCCTTCAAAAATCCTCTGATTTCGCTCCTTCCATATATTCCAGATGATTAAACCTGGGATGAGTTGCCATAGGCAATTGAGAATAGGACTGTTAAAAGGATTTTCCACCCAGGTTTTTAGAGTTTGATCTATGTTGCCATGAACGCGGTTGGATCTTCTGCATAAGATAGTGATGTTGTCCCAGAGTCAACTAGAGATGGGGCAACTGTCTAGAAGGTGATCAATAGTTTCTTCATGGCTGAGACAGACGGTGCAACGAGAAGGAACATAGAAACCTTTCTTGAGGATGTTCTCCCAAGTTAAGATTTGTCTATGAATAGTCAACCAAAGAAAGATTGATATGTTGGGCCAAGTTATGAGATTCCAGAGTTTGATCCAGTGAGGATCCACTGGTTCTGGCGTGGTGGGAATGAGGAGGTGGTAGGATTCTTTGACTGTGTAGGTTCCTTGTGGGCGGTACCCTCGTATGAGTTTGCAAGGGTCATGGTTGATCCACATTTTGTGCTTTGGCAAATCCTGCTTGAGGCTCTTGATTGTTTCGTTCGAAAGTTGTGGGTGTAGGTCATGTAGGCATTTCCAACTTCTGAAATCTTGTTGATCAGTAGCCTGCCAAATATCCATGACTTTTGGTCCTCCCAAAGGGGGATGAGAGACCTGGGGTGGTAGGTTGTGTGCTCTTTCTAAACTCGGAAGTTGTTGCCATGAGTCGGTCTAGAAGTTGGCATATGCACCATTACAGATCTCCCAAAAGCTATGTTGTTGGATGAGATCTCGTTGTAGCGTCGTTGAATTCCATATGAGAGAGCCTTGAGTGTTCTGGGTGAAGCGAATTATATTATGAGGATCCCATTCAACTACATATTTCTTGTCCCATAAATGTGCCCAGGTACTAGAATTGTTTGAAACCCAATTCCACCACATTTTTGCAATGAGGATTTCATTTCTCTTGGCAGGATCCCTTAATCCCAGACCTCCCATGGATTTGGGTAGGTAGACTTTATCCCACTTGACAAGAGCCCATTAGGGAGTGTTGTTGTCGCCCCCCCAGAGGAAGGTGCGTTGATTTTTCCTTATACCTTTAAGAACCCATTTAGGGGCAACAAGCACTGAGAAGAGGTACAAATGTATAGTTTGAAGTACAACTTTGATAAGAACAAGTCACCCAACCAGGTTGAGGGACCGAAAGGTCTAGGAAGAGAGATTTTGTGTCAATTTGACAATGATTTCCTTCTAGGAGGAGTGTTTGAGGGTCGAGTCGATCAAGAGGGAACCCAGGTATTTTGAGGGGAGGGAGGAGATGATGAAGCCTAGAGTTCTAGCAATGTTCCTTTGGGTAGTGGTGGGGGTGTCAAAGAAAAATATGTGAGATTTGTCAAGTTTAACAGAGGCTCTCGAGGCTTTGGAGAAAGTGTTAAGGATGTCAAGAAGGGAACCTTGCTTCTTGTACGGAGGGATGCACCATGAGAAAGTTGTCATCCATAAATTGTTGGTGGGTCAGTGATTGATTATTGTGAAGATTAAGACCTTTCTGAGAGCCCATGGAGTGAGAATTGTTGAGCATGTGACCAAGGCCTTCGAATATGAGTATGAAAAGGAAAGGGGAGAGAAGATCCCCTTGAAGAATGCCTCTGGAGGGTGAAAAGGTACTGGAGGGAAAATCGTTGACCAAGACAGAAAAGAAGGCCGAGGATAGAAGAGAGAGAATCCAACACACCCATTCCAAGCTGAAACCGAAATTTAAGAGAGTATTTTCAATGTACTCCCAACTTTGGCGGTTGAAAGCTTTGGAAAGGTCCAACTTGAGGAGCACACCATATTTCTTGGTTGTTTTTAGAGAATGGATAACCTCATGCACTAGAATCATGCCATCCATAATTTGTCTACCTTCCACATAGCTCGTTTGTTCAGGGGATATGAGAAGAGGCTTTAACCTGTTGGAAATAACTTTTGTGATGATCTTATAAATGACATTGCAGAGGGAAATGGGACGACACTTACTTGGAGAAGTAGCATTCTCTTCTTTTGGGATTAAGGTGAGAAAAATGGCGTTGAGAGTTGGTAGCACCCATTGTTTGCTGCGAGATTCCTCCACAGTCTCCAAAACATCCTGCTTCAAGAAGTCCCAACATGAGTGGAAAAAGTTGATGGTGAAGCCATTCGCACCACGGGTTGTGTCATCCTTAATTTGACTGACTGCAATGTCCACCTCCTGTAACGTGATTGGGCACATTAAGGAGGCATTGTGGTGCTCAGTAACTAGGCAGGGGATCTGGTTGGTGACCAATTGGATGGCTTCCGCTCTGGAGTGATTTTCTTGAGAGAGAAGATCCTCAAAGTAGGAGACCAACTCTTTTTCAATATCGTTGTGGGATTCCAACCTAGATCCATCTTCTTTTTTAAGGCAGGATATTGTGTTGTGCATTCTGTGTTGGATAGTGGAGCGATGGAAGAAGGAAATGTTGCTCTCTCCCTCTTTTAGCCAAGAGATTTTAGATTTTTGCTTCCATAGGATTTCTTCCTGTTTGCACATGTCTTTTATTTGGGATTGGAGTTCCTCTTCCTTTTTGGCCTGCTCTTCCATACGTCCTTCTCTAATGATTTGTTGTTGTAGGGTGTCCATCTCTTGTTCTAAGGGAATTTTGGCGCTGAAGATGTTACCGAAGGTCAATTTGTTCCAAACTTTGAAATGTTTCTTTAGCATTTTGAGTTTCTGTTGAAATCTGTACATTTTGGAAGAACATATGGTGTGAGCGGTGGACCACCAATCTCTAATCATGGGCATGGATTTTGGATGAGTTAGCCAAAACTTCTCAAATCTGAAGGGGCAGTGATGAGTTCTGCCATGATGGTGCCATTGCATGCATATGGGACAATGTTTGGAGCCTGTAGAGCGAAGAATGGTAGCAACAAGGTCTCCCCTTGAAGTGGTTATTTCTTCTGAGACTAGAAATCTGTCTAATCGGGAGGCGCAATTTGAGAGGAACTGCCTCGTCGATTATTCCAGGTGTAGATTCCATTTGTGGTTTCCAGGTCTACCAATTCATTATTGTCAATGAAGTCTTTGAATATGAGGTCTTCCAGAGTGAGGATGCAATGCCCACCCTTTTTTTCCTTGAGCTTGGTGATCATATTGAAGTCTCCTCCAATGATCCATCTTTGCCTTGGATTTTCTTGTTTGAACCAGTCTAGGAGATCCATAAGAAAGGATTTTTGATCTTATGATTGGGGACCATACACATTAATGATGAGGCCATGAATATCAGTACCTAAGATATGGAAGGAGGCCGAAATAGAATTTTTGCAGGTTGTGAAGTCATTAAGGGTTATTTCTGCTGGGTTCTAAACAATCGTTAGACCACTAGAGGCGCCAGCCGTGTCAACCGATATGGATTCATTGTTTTTCCAAAGGCATGACATTGGGATTTTTAGATTGTCATTGTTGCTTTTGGTTTCTTGTATCATGAGCAATGTGGGTCTTTCCTGAAGAATCTTTCTTCGTAACATTATGTGCTTGATGGGGTCGTTGATTCCTCTGACATTCGAGGAGATGATTTTCAATGGGAACATTGGGGGTTAGAGGGAAAGAATTAAGTGAGCTAGGCGTATCATCCAAACTCCACTAACATGGATCCCAAGATGGTGATGCGCAGTAGATCTGTTTTGCGTCCTCTTTTTTAGCGTCCTTGGTTGCTTTTTTTGGATCAGTGGGAGGGTTATTTTGGATTCCCAGTTGGGTATGCATTCTAGGTTTGTGAAGAGATTCCTCGAGTAGATGGATCTACTTTGGAGGGATCACATGGAAGGGTTTGTTTTTGGATGCATCCTCTAGTCCTAAGAGATCAAGCTCTCCTAGATCTAGATCTTCCATTTCTTCATCCATTAGAATATCAAAGTCTTGAGTTGTTGAGGAGGAAGGGATTTATTGAGAGGGCCTTGGTGAAGAGTTGTCTTGAGTATTGATGCCAGTGTTGCTTGGGTCTTGGGGTTGATCACCTTCTTTGTTCTGCTCATGATCCTGGTGTTGTCTTTTGGGGATGGGTTGATCCTCCTCCACTATGTTGTCTGCTCCCTTAGGTTGATTGGCGAGAGCTTGGAAGCTGTTGCTTGTCGTTGGGTTTCAAATTTTGATTGTTGATTGGGGTTTCTGATTCGGACATCGTCGATTGGGTACTTTTCTGAAGTCGTCCTCATTTGTACTTGTTGCATTTTATGGATTTGTTGTAGGCTTATTTTGGGGGCAGTCTCGAAAAAGGTGCCCATGTGCATGGCATTTTTTGCATCTAAATGGGACATGCGCGAGGCAGATGGAATCAGACAAGGATTTTTCTATGTACATGTAGACACAGATCCTAGCGTAGGAGGTGTATTTGTTAGTTTTTTTCTGCTCTGCAATTTTGATGAAGTTGCCGAGAGCGCTGCCAATGTCCTTAAGTGTTTCATCATCCCAGTAGTCTTGAGGTAAGGAATATAAATGGATCCATACCGGGGCTTAGGTGAAATATTCCTTATCTGGGTTGAAACGCTCAGCCCAGTTTCTGAGATATAGACCTGTAGAGTTGAAGAAGTAGGGCCCTCCTTCCAGAATTATGTCTCTGTCATCAAGCCATGTGAATATAATGGTGAAGAATCCTTTTGAGTTGAACTGAAGATCGAAGTATGATTTTCGCTTCCATTTGACTGCAATCCAATTCAAGAGGGCTCTTTCAGTGGGCCAAATTCCAATGAATTTTTCGATGAGGGCATAGGTTTTCATATGTTCAATCTAGGCGTTGATGCGTGCTAGAGGCAGCTCAATCTGGGGTCTCTCATCAAATTTAGCGATGCATGTGTTGGTTTTGGTATCATTCGAAGTTGAGGCATTCGTGGGGGGATGAGGGGCGTCTGACTGATCTTGTTGATGTGAGGGAGGGTCAATTGGTTGCAGGGGTTCGATGGTTTTTCAGGAGGTCGTGTTCAGGTAGTCCTTGTAAGAAAGGGAGGGGCCCCCGACCTCTCCCTTGGGGGGAGACATGGACGATTAAGGAATGTGCATTGTTGCGTTGGATCCAGTAGCAAGTGAGGGCAGGAATGGGGAATTGTGCAGGGCCGAGGTAGCTTTCCAGTTCATTGCTTGATCATCCAATAAAAAAAAAGATCAAAAGTTGTAGTTTTTTTCTTTCCACCCCTTATATTACCTTTTGATATTCATTTATTTTCTTTGCAAGCTCCTTCTTTAAGTTTATGCATTTATTACATTAGGGGCCAAGATATTCAACTAAGTCCTTTCTTTAGATATGCATTCAATGCATTAGGACTTGGGTTGATGACCTCATAACGAGGGGGTATAGGTCAAGCTTACTTGGCTTTTGATTTATCAGTCATATCACTTTATTGTTGTTTTGCATTTTGAATTTATAACATGCTCTTTTCATTCTTTTTTACAATTGCATCAAACTCAGGCCTTCAAGCCCCTTCTTCTCATAAGAGAATGAAGTACGAACCTTTTTTTGATACATGTAACAACCTATTCCAAAAGATAGGACAATAAAATGAAAACATATGGAAAGTGTTAAGTATGGAAAGGCACATGTACATCAAGGCCTCCTAGTAGTACCCATTTTCCCCAAGAGTGACAACACTTGACTAGAGTACATATGATGGTCACCAAGGTGAAACAAGGCAAAAATCATAGATTTCAAGCATCATGATTCATTATCTGACTTCAACTATGTTATGTCTTTTTTTTATTAATATGAAAGTTTCTAGAGAGCTTACAATATATGTTTTTTAATATTTAAAGTAATATAGTCAACGATCATTTTTAATTAGGTTGGTTAACAATAAGGCTCAAATCCATTACAATAATATAATCATTATGAGTTCAACATGTCACTTGCTGGAATTAAAACTGGACGAGGAGAATAACAATCTTTCTTCCCAACCACCCAAACTAAACCCAGTCAAATAACAAGATTATGTGTGTGTGTGTGTGTGTGTTGAACATACTTACTTTTACAAAACATTTGATACACCTTCACTTTTCGTTTAGTCAACAACTTAAGTTGAAACCTTCCTTCTTCCTTTGTACACCAAATCATTAATATTTTTATCAAAATTAATCTATTTAAACAAATATTACTTATCATATTGGAAGTAATTTATTACAAATAAAGTTTAAATAAATTACATTATATTTATTTGTTTATTTATTTTCCAAAGTAAGAAAAATGCTACAATATTCAAAATTAATGGTTTAACATCTGTTGATATAATCTCAAAACCATGATGTGTAGCTATTATATCATGTGTAAACAAAATCTAGCCACTTAAAAAAACTTGCTAGTGATCCGTAAGGGGGTGAACTTCCACTCTTACCATATGCCTCTGGGTCTAGGGTCATTAACCTATTTCCTTATGTCCAAGGAAGATGATCTCTTAGCCAATCAAAAGCAATTTTAGGTCATACTCCAAGGCCAAAAGGCAGTTTCAACCTAGATAATATCCACAAGAAAGTTAGTATCTTGTATTGTCATCTCTGAGGCTACAACAGTGTGGTCATGTGCCTTCGAGTAGCATCTAGCTTTAGTCCCATACATGAAACCAGATACTACCCTTGATTATAGTTTAAACTTATGTACCTTAATTTTGTTTTCCACAGAGAAAAAGAAAAGAACTTATATACCTTACTTCTTCTTCTTCTTATTTTCTAAAAGGTGGCGAAACCTATCATAACTCAGTTATCAACCAGGGTTAACTCATCACTGGATTTAAGAAAAACCACCGAGGTTGACTCATCATCGTTATTTAATGAAAACCATGCCACTTGAAATAACCCATTGGTGGTCCATAAGGGGGCAGAATTTCACTTTTGCATGTCTTGGGCCTTTAACTTGTTTCCTTATGTCTGAGGAAGACAAACTCTTAACCAACAGAAGCAATTTTAGGTCTTACTCCAAAACCAGAAAACGATTTCAACCTAAATAGTATTTGCAATAAAGCCACATTCCCTTGTAGTCATCACCAAAACTACTTAGAATAGGGTCATATACTCTCTAATAACATTTAACCTTAATCCCATACATAAAACCAAAATTATAATTTAAACTTATAAACTTCAAAATTATTTCAATTTTTTTAATTAGAAATATTTATATTTTCTCTTTATCTTTAAAAAATAATATACTAAAATACATCAACCTATATATTTTTTTATATTTTAATACTCGTTTTTTCAAAGAATATACTAAAATCCATCAACCTTTTAGATTTATATTTTAATACTCATTTTTTCTTTCTTTCTTTGTTCATAATTTAAATTAATTGTCAAACATAACTATCACATGTGATTCCACTTTCATCCTTAACTTGTTTATGTGTCACATGTAATTCTATTTTCATCCTTAACTTGTTTCTTTGATAAGATTTTTATAATCATATTAAAACTTTTTATTTTATTTATTTAACTTGTTTTCTTATAAGATTTATAATTCCTACAATTACAATTATAGTAGGACTTTATTTTATAATTCTTTTTATATAATTCTCTTTTTATTGTATATTTTAATTATAATAAATCTTTTTTTTTAATTATTTTTTATCTTATATACTCCTTTCCACGATATTCACAATATTCCTTGTAGTATAACTTTTTATTTTATATATTTTTATATAATTTTTTAATTATAATAATTATTTTTTAATAACTTTTTAATTGTATATACTTCTTTCTACAATATTAATTTTTTAAATTGCAATAAACTTTTAAAAAACAACTAATTATTCATTATTTAACCCAAATTTTAAATTCCACAATATTTTTTTTTTTTTGACAGAAATGGTTAGAGTTTTATATTAAAAAACAGTGGGGAAACCACTACGTTCGTTACATCTGAAAGTTTCCTGGTAATTCAGAGGGACAA
>SNQJ01S0040742.1:97392-114060 GCA_010110895.2 Picea sitchensis | reverse complement strand
GGTCTTTGACCAGCCTCCCCACGCAGATTGAGCTCGGATTTGATGTCAAATCGACTTGGGAGTCGATCCATTAGTGGTTGGGAGGCCGACCAGCTTCATAAATGCGTCGTTTGGCAGGCGCGCGGGTTTTGCACCCCACAGCTGTGCATATGCGCTCAACATACGAAGATGTTGTGCGCGCACGCGTGCGCCTAGTGGGTGCATCGCGCTTTTTAATTTTTTGGCCATTTTTGCATAGTTTTGACCCTTTTGCTGTGCTGTGGAATTAATCCGTGTGCCATGAATGACTGTTTTTCTGTGCTGATGATGTGGAGTTCTTGTCGCCCTGTGCGGACGAAATTTCAGTGATAACAACAGTGTCTCGAGGGACTTTGATTACACCATGGTTACTGCTTACCTCCCGAAGGGGATACGTGCAATTAAAACGTAGTAGGATAAGATCACGACATTGAAGTTCAAATACATCAACCTAGGAGACTGCAAGAACCATAGTATGCTCGCTCTTTAAAAATACTTGACCAGGACGAAGGGGAAGAACTCGAAAATAATCCCCCAGCCATGGACTATGAACCTCACGCAGTCCACTCTCTTGAATGTGATGAAGATTCCACATTTTGGAAGGCACCAGGAAGTTAAAGCCTATGTTAAGCTCCTACTCTCATGTTACCATGGTGACTACCTATGGCTAGACTGATGTATCATAGTCGATCTGACGTTGATCCATAGGATCACCAGATTGAGCATACAGGGACCCGACCCACAAGAATTCTATCCAGGGAAGGCTATAGATTGCGCATTAGCACAAAATATCAAAGACACATATGGAGATGTAGAAAGGGGAACGCGAGGCTACAATGTAGCTTCCATCCATAATGGTGCAGTGTGCCTGGCCTGCTAGCTGATCACAGGAAATCTCGTGAGAAAGAATAGACCTACACAGGTCACAGGATTTGTTGTTGACCTTGCCTAAAAATGTGTAGAAGGACTCCAGATGAACTGGGAAAAGTACTTGGTCAACCAGCTGGAATTAGACTATCACAAAGCTCAGGATCAGGGCTATGAGTTCCACTTTAGCTGGCTCCTGATCCTCATTGCATTTACTACTTGGGAGATGTCAGAATGTATGACCTTCCTGGACATTGAATCATTTGAGTTGCTTCCTACGAAGTTCACCATGCTCCGGTACTCAAGAGATATGGGAAAATAGTGGCAATCGAACGCGGTATTTCATACATATTATCTCCAACTGAAGAGGGATATTGAAGTTGTACCTCGCATGATGCCAAACACCTTGCATCAGTTCTGACCCCTCATGAAGTTCCACATAGATCGATGCTTCATCTATATCACTGCACGAGAAGACAAGCATAAAGAGGAGCTTCAGTCATACTACAAGCTCATAGAGGAGGACCTCGAGGAGATAACTAAGGACTGGTCAACATACCTCCTTATCCCTGCTAACCCTGTAGAGATGTCTGATCCTGAACTTGACAGCTCGAAGGCTGCTCACAAAGAGCATGACACACCTAAAAAAAGTAGAAGAAAGAAGACCAATGAAGTCCAACACTTGACAAGTGCATCAAAAGAAACTACTTCAGTATCACCTGGCCGAGGGGGTGATGATGGAGTAGAAGAGACAAATGGAAAATAAGACCAACAGAATAAAGGCGAAGTAACACTGCCTAGGGATCTTGTTGATGAGGCTAATCCCTTGAAGAAAAGGAAGGTTTCTCCCACGAAACCCACTTCCCGAAAGAAATCCAAATCCACCTTGACTAAGATGCAGACTGTGCTCACTGTAGATGACTTCGACTTCATCATCGCAACTGTAGCAGATGCCTCGTAGGACATCTCATAGAAACATGAAGCCAAGCAGGAGGAGATGTATGACATATTCAAGGTTGAACTCAGAGGGGTGCATCAGGCCCTTCAATCTAGCCGTGCAGTATCCACTGCGCCCCTGCCATCAGAAGAACCAGAGTTGGGAGATGAGCCTGCCCAACTCCACAGACTAGCTGATGTGACCAAAGCTTGCCTTCATCGAGCACAAGCTAAGAAATACCAGACCACAACAGCCCTAAAACAAGCCTAGGAAGAAATGGTAGAGCAATGTCGGGCTGCACAAAAGGAGAAGGATGACCTTCAAGCCAAGTTTGAAGAAGAGAGGGCACATGTCAAGCAAGAAAAATAACAGTTACTTGCAAAACATATTGGAGTCAAATAAGAAGTCAACAAAGCACTTCTCTCTATGATGGGCTTAGAGCCAAAGTCATAAGACCAAGTAGAGCATCAAGTAGCACAGCTCGTGGAAGCTATCCAACAACTACAACAAAGAATAGCATGCTTAGAGATACAAATAGTTCCTAGCACTCCACAGGATGTGAGAGATCAAAGAGAAGCAATCCAAAGAACAAGAGAGGATGAAGGTTCTCTCCATGGAATGTAAATAACTAATGTATCCCAGTGCCTAGACTTATGAGAAACTCACTGAGGATCCTGAATTGAAGGCACTGGAGTCATAACTCAAGGAGGCAAAGAAGCAAGTAGAAATAGTACAGGCATAGTTGAATCCCCTGTCAGCCATTGAGAGGATGAAGCAATCCCAATAACAATGCACTGCTCAACAACAGGTCCACACCATTCAAAGGAAATTCATGGAAGTGACTCAGAGGCTCCAACCTATACAGGATGAGGCTTGCCAACTGTTCGCATAGATTGAAGGTGGAGGAGCAGAACTGGATCAAGTCTTCATTGCAACTGAATAATGCTTAGAGGGACCTGCCAATGAAGAAGTAATCCAAGAGTTCGTTGAGCAGGGGGCCGTGGCACAACAATAGGTCGAAGCATCTCGAGCCAAGCTCGAGGATTTTGAGGTAGAGCTACCCAGACCAGAGTGACTCGGGACGAGTCACAGGTGAGTGTTGGGGGCCTGTTGGCCCTTGACCAAGTTTTGAGGATCCTTGGTCATGTTTGACCTAATTTTGAGACTTTGACAGGCTGTCGAAGGCGAAGCGAAGATCACGGGAGCTTGGCCCCTTTTTAAGGATTTTTTGGTTTTGGGATTATGTAATGGGTATGGGGATGTTGGCCCATGGGCTTACCCATGCTTAGGCCCCTTTTTGTAATGTATAAATAGAATTCTAGGTGATGTAAGAAGAGGAGGAGAAGGAGTGCTATGCTAAGTGCAAGTGATTGTAAGAGGATTTGTGTGTATTGTATGTTGAGACTTGCAGAGCTAAATGCAAGTCATCTGTAGTGCTTTGTGAGCAGACTGTGTAAGGCTCTGTGCTTGGACCTAACTCAAGGAAGGAGGATTTGGAAAGGTGTGCAAATCTCCTATCCTCTGCGGAGTTGGTTTTGAGGCTTTGTGCATGTAAGAAGATTGAAAGAAGCTAATAAAGAAGATGAAGAGTTGGTGGATGTAGCCCCACGGTGGGGGTGAACCACGTATATCCTATGTTGTGATTGTATGTGCTTTATGGTTATTCTCTTATCTATGTGATTGAATGCTTAGTTCTCTAATATATGCTTATAAAGATCTAATATGGTATCTTAGTGCTGAATAATGTGAATGAATTCTAGATCTGATCTATGTTGGTATGCTTAGTGGTTGAGTCTATTGAATCTATGTGAATACTGCGCTGATATTTTATTAGGGTTTAGTTGTGCTGTAAGATAAGACTGAATATTGATGAATTATAACTTCTAATTTATCTGGTAAGGTGTTACAGTCACAGATCTGTGTCCCAGCTAAGGTTTCAGACATCTAAGTCATGCAACCACCCCTGCCTCTACCTCGACTGAGACTTCATTTGCTTCGCAAGTGTTGTCGAAAGGGCCGGTAGTTAGGGTTTTTTTGGTGCGCTATTGTAGCGTTGAACCTTAGGTGTTCCCCTATGCCAACAAGCATCCATATCCCCAACGAAGATGCCTTAGTATCATATAAGCATTGACCCACTGCCAAAAAGCGTCCATAGCCTTGACGGGTTTGCTTGTACTTCCCACACTTTTGAAGTGATTTCTACTTTCATTTTAAAATTCACACTCTTTAAGATATTTATTTATAAGATATTTCTTTATGCAATGAGTGTAATGGAAGTGGGGTGATATGAGAAGTATTTTGATTGGAAATATTTAGGTAGACAAAACTATGTCTATCATCATTCTTCCACTTCCAACTATTGTCATTTCTCACTTTATTCATGATGGATGAGGCTCTTATAAACCATTTACACAAATTTTTGAATGATTGGATATTCATATTTGATAACACGTAAATATTTTCTTGAAGATGTAGCAAGAATTTACAATATGTACAAATAGTCATTTTGCATAACTAATCAAAGTATGTTTTATGGATTTGGTCATTGATGGGGAGGTTTTCAATCTCTCCATTTTATTTTTTCAAACCAAATGTTGATGGGCCAAGTTTTTGATAAATAATGAATGGCCCTAGCCAAAGATGTTGAAATTTGGTATGTTTTCTTTTTTCTTCATGGGCCTTATCCCATTTCAGGACTAGATCTTCGACTTGGAATTTTTTGTCATTGAATGAAAGTTTATAGAACCATCTTTTGATTATTACTTGATATTCATGAAACTTTTCTTTGGTTTTATTATGTTCTTCTTCCAATTTAATTAATGTGTCTATTCTCATTTGCATTTTAGAGAATAGTTCTTCTTGGACAGACTGGGCTAACTACAAAGAAGGAAGAAAAATATTTGGGGGTAAAATGGCCTCTTTTCCATAAACTAAGAAATAAGGTGAATTTCCTATTGATTTATTAGAGGTTACTTTTCCTACCCATAATGCATTATAAAGTTGTTTGTGCCAATTTCTTTGGTGTTCACGAACCAAATTTTTTAAGATTCGAATTAAATTTTTATTGTTTGATTTTGCTAAACCATTTCCTTGAGGGTAATAATTTGTAGAATATTTTATTATGATTCCTTGTTCCATAGAAAATTCAATAATTTTAAGAGATGAAAAGTATGATGCATTATCAAAAACTAAATAATTTGGAACACTAAACCTGGAAATTATGAATTGATTAGGGAATGAAATCACCTGATCTTCATTAACTTTCTTTAGAGGAATGTCTTCAGTCCATCATGTGAAGTAATCTATTGTAGTCAGAATATACTTGTGGAGTTGTGAGGAATTAGGATTTATTTCTCCGATAATGTCTAATCCCCATTGTTTGAATGGACCTTCAACCTGAACAGGTTGTAATGGCATTGCAAGTTTCTATTATTTTATGGTAGATGTTTGGCATAATTTGCATTTCCTAGCACGAGAATAAGAATCTCAAAATAAAGTTACCAATAGTAACCAACCATTAGAATCTTGTGTTGAGTTGTTTCTCCTCCAAAATGACCCCCAACTAGTCCATCATGAAGTTGAGCTAATACTTTATCTGCATCCAGTTTTTCAAGGAATCTTAGAAACACAGTGTCATAATTATTTCTAAAAATTTGTATTTTTCTGATTTTAATCTTAAAGCTCTTCTTTTCCTAGGCTCTAGAGATTCAAGATAAGAACCATAATTCAAATAGTACCTAATTTCATTATACCATGAAAAAGTTAGCGTGGGTACATATAATACATCATTGCTCACCTCGAGTTCATTTTCCCAACCACTTTGATCACTTACCTGAGAATTCTTTGAATCAGCGACCAATTTGCACAAACCTTGTCCTCTTATGATCTTTGCAAGTTTAATATCAAGGACGTTTTCTTGAAGTGTAGTCATCCAATTTTCCCTCTTGTCAACCAAGTCTTTCCGAACTAACAAATTTATGATTAAAGGATGACGTACATTGACCTTCATATGTGATTTCAAAATATATGGGCAAAAATGTTTTACTGCTTTAAAAACAACATAAACTTGTTTGTCAATATTAGGAAAATTTAATTATGTTCCTCATAAACCAAAAATCATGAAATATATGGGGATTTCAGAACCTTCAACGTTTTTTTGAGTCAAACCAACTGCATAAGAAACATCAGATGAAAAAGTATACAAAATAAAATATTTTTTGAAATATGGACTCATTAAAGAAGGATCTTGAATAATTTATTCTTTAATATTTGCAAAAGCTTCTCTTTATTTTTCATCCCATCTAAACCTAGAGTTGTTTTTAACATATCCTATAGTGTTTTAACAATCTCGACAAAGCTTGGGACAAATGTTCTTACAAAATTAATTTTCCCCAAGAAAGATTGCATGTTCTTTTTTATTACAAGGAAAAACAAATTGTGAGATAGACTCTGTTCTCTCATGATCTATTACAATCCCAAGTTTAGACACAATAAAACCCAAAATATTTTCTCCCATAACTCCAAACTAGTATTTTGGGGACTTAAGGAAATTCCATATCTCCTGCATCGATAAAAAAAGTTGTCCTAAATGATGAACATGTTCACTCCTATCTCTATATAAACTGTAACTTCATGAAGATAAACAACCATGGATTTGTTTATAATACATCTAAAAGAAATGTCCATATCTCTTTGGAATGTCGCTCTAGCATTGATAAAACCAAAAGACATTTTTCGGTATGCATAGGTTCCCCATTTAGTNTAAACTGTAACTTCATGAAGATAAACAACCATGGATTTGTTTATAATACATCTAAAAGAAATGTCCATATCTCTTTGGAATGTCGCTCTAGCATTGATAAAACCAAAAGACATTTTTCGGTATGCATAGGTTCCCCATTTAGTTCTAAATGTACTTTTGATATGATCTGGTTGTGACGCCAAAACTTAATTATAACAAGAGAATCCATCTAATAAGGAAAATATTTCGTCCCTAACAACCTTTTGTAAAAATTGTTCCATTAGAGGAACAAGATAATTATCTTTTTCCGAAGCTTTATTCAAATTTCGAAAATACATGCAAATCCTAATATCTCCATTTTTTTCTAACTGGAACTAAATTAGAAACCCATTGTGAATGAATAACCAGGAAGATAATTTTATCTTGCAACAATTTGTTTAATTCTTTTTTTATTTGCGGTTCAATATTAGGATGATTTTTTCTGATTTTTTGTTGAACTGGCGTAGCATCATTTCTAGTAGGAATGACATGTTGAATGATTTTTGTGTCATAGACTTTGAGATCATCATAAGTCCATGCAAATGTGTCTTTATATTCCTTAAAAAGTTTTATGAAAGAATTTTACTCTGAAGGAGAGAAGTTTATTCTTAGATTGATATTTTTGGGATTTTTTTCACTTCTTAAATTTATTGTTTCATATTGCATTGAGGAACTATTAGTTTTTCAATTTATTCTTTTTTTGAATTTATCTTGTAAATCATATAAATTTTGTAAATTTACTACATTTTTTGGAATACCATTTTCTAAAAAAGATACATTACCTGAAGATGTTACATTTATTTCCTGATCATGTTGATCCTCACTAATAATAGAATATTTAAAGGTTTCTTCTTATTTCAAAAAATTGATGATTTTATCATCATCATCAAACACCCTCCAATTTGTAATGTTATCTAGGACTGAAGGTCTGAAGATCAACTCAACTGAAAATTTATCTGGATAAAAATATGATGAAGGAATCAATCTGGAAGCAACATTGACTAACAAATTAGCTTCAACATTTAATGCTCAAGGTACAGAGATAATATCAAATGCTTCAAAATGATCAATCAAGTTCATTACCTCATGTTGGTAACATTTTAGTCGATTAGAAATGCAATGAATCATATTCTTTACCTATTTAATTACGATTTTATAATCACCAACTACTTTTATTCCTTTTATTTCCAAATAAATTTCTTTCCTCAGACCTTGAATAAGGGCCTCGTACTCTATGACATTATTCATGCAATCGAATTCAAGTATGCATGCCATTAGTGTTTTATTCCCTAAATAATATATGAGAATACAACCAGCTCCTGCATCTTCATTTGACTTAGAACCATCAAAATACAAGGTCCAACATTCTTTTTTCTTTATTAAGTCAATATCATATAATTTTGAATAATAGGAATGTGGAATCTAGGTAACATGTAAAATTTTAGAATGCAAACCTATCTCAAGAAATGGTGAAGGCTCTGTAGAAGAATTACGGAAAAATGAGTCTACACAAAAAAATTCCCAATGTAGAATCTGCAAACGTGATAGGTTCATTAGGATCATTCAAATTTGTAACAGTGCATTTCATATGGTATTCTCATTCTACCTTTATTTTATTTGGTCATTTGTTAAAAGGAAACCAAAGATGTGACCAGTCCATTGAGAAGTATCCATGTAGTTTCTCATACCAATCCCTAATTAAAAGTAAACCATAATACTTTGTTATGTCAAATACTATGATATCAATGGTTTGGTGAACTTTTGGATTCGAGGACAACCTAATGAAAAAATATTTTAATCTCCTAGCAATTTTACACTTGATCTGTCCAATTGTACTATTTGTATAACAGATTTTTGGGGATCTATTTTCAATTTCTTACATACTGAATAAGGAATGACATTAGAAGATTCTCCTAAATAAATTAAAAAATTATGTACATTTCAATTAAAAATCTCGAAAGTCAAGAGAAAAGGAGTATGAGAACCAAAATTTTCTTCGATTAGAGAAGCATTTATATTAGAAAAATTTTGAGCTGATTTTTCTTTTTCATATTTTAATTGCAAGGCATGCATTAAGCAATGTTTTTGTTCAATTATTTTGGTTAACTAAAAAAGAGAAATATTAGATCTTGTCTTTTTTAAATCTTCTACAATATCATAATCTAAAACATCACAAACAAAGAGTGGTTTGATTTGAGAATAATTTACCTTATTTGAAGGCACTTTCTTTTTTGACAAAGAAGGAGTAATTGTTGCTTTGGAAGTAGAAGGGATCCCTTTACTTATGGTTTGGGAAACACAAATTTATTCATATATTTCTTCTTCAATATCATCATTTGTTATCCCATGAATAATATCCCAAAATATGTTGATTGATGACTCAGTATTTTGATCGTCTCTTTGTTCGTCCCATCCTGATGATCCTTTTTCATTTTTCTCCATTGCAACAAAAACTTTGAACATATTAATAAAGTCTAGACAATTCTTTTCAGAATGATTGGCTTTGTGCGATTGACAATAATGATCTTGAGCAAACTCTTCAATGTGTATCTCTTCATGAGGAAAATTAGGATTATTAGGCTGTGGACGATTTCTTCTAAAAGAAGGTTTCCAAGCTATTTTGTTTGATGAACTTTCTCCTGCATTTCTCTTGAGAGAAATAATATCATTAGATAATTTCTGAATAATTCTATGAAGACCATCCATATCAAAAGTGTCTTTGACTCTTTTTTTCATTGGTAGTTTTAACCATAATATGTTTCCTAGCTGGTTGAAAAACTCTTTTTTCCTTAGTTGGTGTTTTATTTGCAACACTAAGCATTTCCAATTCTACCTCTAGGGTTTCCTGAAAAACATTTTTCAACCTTGTCTTTTTTTCCCTTTTAACAAAAATAACAATAGAAGATAGAAATGATGAAGTATAAAATTCGATAATTACATTTCCTGAAGGCCTAGAATATTCTAGGATTTTATACATTAATGTTAAGAATCTTTGGTTGAAATCTTTAATTTCTTCTTTAGAAGCCATTTTTGTTCTTGATAATTCTAAAAATTAGATGGTCAGAGTTTTGTCTTCTCCAAACATTTTCATGAAAGCAGTTTCAAAATCATTCCAACTTGTGATTGATCCTTGTGGTAGTGAAAAATACCCCGTGGAAGCGTTTCCTTCGAATGTATATGGTAATAATAAACATACAAAATCTTCATATTGCATGCCTTTCAAGTTAACTGCTAACATAAATTTGTTAATGTGATCTTCCAGATATTCCTTATTATCAAGATCAAATTTTGGTAGAAATTTTTCAGCATTTTTTGGAAGATCATGATTATCACTAGGAAATGCAACAGATCCAGGAGTGAGCCAAGCTCGCCTAGGTAATCCAACCATTCTTCTACGTTGTGGTTGTATAGGAATTACTAGAGGGGTTTGTCTAAGACTTCTTGGTAATGAAGGTGGTTTGGATCCAATAGGAGTGTGAGGTGGACTATGTGGTGGAGATGGGGGTTTATGTAACATCCTTCTCTACAGAGCACACTTTTATTGACATATTCTTTGAGGACACTTGTGTGAAAGTGATCTGGTTATGGTATATTATGATTTTTTTTTCAATTATGGGTTATATATGATGATGATGAGGAATTGTGACGTATTGTTAAATTGATGTATATGTATTGACAAATGTTATTGACGAGTTTCCTAGGTGTGCAAAACACATGATAGGTTATGGATGTCGATGGCATCAATGAACTTCCTTGGACTCTGGATTGAGTCAGGGAGTGGATTGTATTTTTTGAGTATTTCATTTTACACACGTGTGACATATGATTGATTTCAGTATGATTTATGTATATGAATTATTGACACTATTTTTTTCAGTGGATGCAGGCTTGACGATTCTTGCTAATCAGACTCACATAAGGAGTAAAGAGAACATGCACAAAAACCAGACATTTGAGGGAGAGGTGTGGCAACGTCCCTATCATATCTTACTAGCACTCCCGTCGTGTTATGTGGTAGGTTAACAATTACCTAGTTCAATAGGTCCATGATGTCGTGAGGGAAGAATAAGATAATCGCTCAGAAATATTTCTAAGGGGCATGCAATAAGGTGTAATCCTTAATCCTTAGAAGCCCTTAGTTTCTCACAAGGTGGATCGAGCAGAGTGTTGACTCCAAGGGTTGAACAAACTTCCAAAACCAGTCAAAGGCGAGTGGCACCCTTGGAGCACATAGGTGTGTCTTGAAGGATACATCGCATAATTAAATAATTGTGTCAATAAATCTAGGTGGCCTAGCAAACATTGAAATGACTAGACCTTGTTAGAATAAAATAATTAATTAAATAGTAAATTATTAATTATAAATCCTAACAAAATTATAATCCTAAGTCGAAGACTAAGTCTAAGTCTAAATTTAAATAAAAGACTAAATGAATTATGACATAAGTTAAAATATTTGAGAATAATCAAACTCTAGGAAAAAGGGGTGTTATAGAAAGATTTTCCTCACCCTATGCAAAGTTTCTCAGAAGGCCTTTTTCCATTTTCCCATGCATACTTGAAGTCCATTTTTGCAAATCCCAGAACTAAAAACAATATTTTTCCACATATACGCGCCCTAACTATTATACAACATGCGTATACGCAGGTTGCACCACTACAACCCACATGCATCGGGTTTTGTGCCCAAAATTAAAAAATATTGTCGGGTTTCCATGTCATGTCATGGGATCCATGATCCTTGACCTTCCATATAATGGAAACATTCCAAATTGACCCTTTAGTTCCACTTGAAGGATATAAATGGGCCATATCTGAGCTATGGAAAAGAGGATAAGAATTCAACTTTGAGAGCAAAGTTACTATGGAGAAATTATTCACTTCATATAGAGTCTGCATCTCTGTATCCTTTTAATTCTGAACACATTGTTCAACCCCCAAGATCTTCCCTAATTGATTGAGAACCTCATTGTATCTCTTATATGATCTTTCCTTTGGTGGAGGATTGAAGTGGTGGAGGCCTAGCTGGAAGGGACTTAGTTTCTCGATTCCGAACCATGTCGGCATGGAAGTTTGTAATTCATTCACTTTTGTTGATTACATTTTAATAGAAATACTCTTTTCGCGTCCAATTAATATCTTGAAAATATTCAAATTGTTATTCCATGGGTGTATTTGTTATGAATGTTGATGGATTGTGCTATTGAATGTGATAACTTTATACATTATCACCATATGCTTTTGTTTATTGGTTGTTGAGGACAAGTTGGAGGTGTATTGCTTTGAGTCAAGTGCTCAACGGTGGACTTCATCGAACGTTTGGATGAGGTAGGCTCTTTATCTTGTCTCATTAGCATATTTTCTTATATAGCATATCTTATATTAGACTTGATTTGTGCAGTCATTTCCATCTGTTGTGGTTTACCCCTAGCCATAGAGAGATTTTCCTTGTAACAGAATTGGAGACCATACTGGTGATAGAATCTTCTTTTCAGGGTTTGGAGTGTTTTTCTCTTTTGATTGCTCTCATTTATATTGAGTTTCTTGTCGTCTGATTTCTTGACATCATCTGTTCATTTTGAGTCTAAGTTTCTCGGCCTTATCCTTAGCCTAGTAGTGTTTTAACACATATACACAGGTTTTTGCCTGATAGTCGCATACATACACATGTTGTACTTCTGCAAGAGGCGTATATACGTGGTTTTCTCTTGAACAATCGTGTACATCATCATTTTCTATTTGGTTGCTAAGTTTTATTTTTGTTTGGTAAGTTGTGATGGTTGTTGAGTCTTATTGGGTCTTTGTTATGATCGTTAAGTGCTTGTAGAATGATAAGAAACCTTTCTTTGGTTGAATTTTCGGTCAGTTCCTTTCTCACCATCATTTTCATTGATTGTCCTTGCATCTTGGGTTGGGTGTTTGCTTCTTGATATCCTACTTGTTCTGTCTTTGTTCACATACAGTAGAATCTCTATATCAAGTTGTTGTTCAGTCCTTGCATTTTCATTCTTTTATACTGAAAATACAAAAATATTAGGCATTTTGCATTGTTGGCATTTGATATTTTAGGTCCTTATCATTGATCTTAGCACATGTATAGAAAGATTGCATCTTATTTAGAATTGCAAAACTAAATTGAAAATTGCATTTGAAAAGCTTATCATTTATTGGGAATTGAAGTTAGGACTTTGCATTTTATTCATATTCATTTATTTTACTTGCTAAGTCATAAAATCATTAGTTTCATGAACGAAATTTTTTTGAGTAAGAAAGTCCACTAAAATAAATGCTGATAATTTAAAATTGATTAGAAACGATTTTATTTTCTAGGGTGCACAAACTAGCTTAGGATTTAGAGCCTTGGAATAGGATTTTGTGAGTAAAATTATCCAAGGCTATTAAATCAACATATGTGTCTGACTAAGGGAGTGTTGAAATCCATTGTATAATTGGTGACGTCAGGAGGCTCTGCTTACACCGCAGTTAAGCATGAGGTAGTGTGAAGTTGGTTGAGGGGATATCCCCCCAATGCCTTCTTAGCGTCAGATATATTTATGGGGATATATTCGTATATGGGGATCTTGTTAGTAACTTTACTTCTGTGAGAGGCAGTGCTTTCGAGGTTTTGGTCTTTGTTACCCTACCCATACGGTAGACCTGACTTACGACTATTTTCCTGCACATCGGTTATACTGGGGTTGCTTAGTTGCTTGACATATGCACCACATAGGTTACTTGCAAGGGTTATTCTGCAGGTACCCTGGGTCAGATAAGTGTCGGACGACACACAACCTTTATGGAGGATTACCTCTCCGGAAGGATATGACCAATTGGTTGTAATCCCATGAGGGACCTTATAATTGATTCTGATACCTCCGATCTTTTGCAGGGAGTCTCAGGCCCCTCTTGGACGAGGCATACCTACTTTAGGGAGGGATGTCCCTTTCAACCACTTTATCATGTTTGTGTGCATATTGGCATTTATTTTATTTTATTTTGGTGTGCTCATCAATTACTAGTTGGCCTTAGAATTTGTTTTTATATCTCGATTCTTGAGTCATCGTGGATCCAAACCAGCTTCCCCGCAGGTCTCGCCGCTTGTTATAATTACCACCACATTTTGAGTCTTTCCCTTCTAAAATGTGTAAAGTTATCAAACTTGGTACACACACCTACACTTACAAGACTTGTGATCATACAAGGATGAGTATTGAATTGAGTCAAAAATATATTGGGAGTCCTTCAATTCCCATACCTACTATAGTTAACGATACTCCTTCGACACCTTCAACCACAATGGTTGTAGTGTCGGAGGTTCCTATCATCACTCTTGTCCGTCCTATAGTGAATAATCAACCTATAACCATGAACCCTTTTGGGTCCCTTTTTCACTCATCAGGATACAATATTCAGTCCATCCCTATGGCCTCTATCCCTTTTTATTATGGTATGTTGAATTTCACATCGCAATTTTCATCCTCCATCCCAACATCTAGTCTGAATATTAGTATTGGACTTGGGGGCATGGCTCCTCCACATACTCCATTTTCATTTGGTGGTTCTCATGTCCCATAACCGACTCCTATAGTTTTAGTCCTTCCTCCTATTAATCCTGGGTCTAATTCTAGTCCTAATGCTTCTGAATGGAGTAACCAACCTGGAGGACAAGCTATTTCTTACGGTCCATCCTTTATACCTACCTCCTCTGTATCAATTCTGACCAACATGTTTGGCATGAGGAATCCACCTTTATCCTCTAGATTCACACCCAGAGGAGGTCTAATCCATACCTTGGGAAACCCCCAACCTGGAGCCACTTTGGCTGACGACAGTTTTTACAACCCTCATCATAACATTCCTATTGGAATGGTGCCCAACCGACCCCTCATGAATCAGTTCATAGGAGGGTCTTACAATCCCGGACAAGGCCATGGTGCTTACTAGAACCCTGGATGGGCTCTGATTCCCCAACAAAAATATTTCCAAGGGGCTTGGGGTCAGATGTCGCAACCCCATCTCCCTTTTTTGGCCATGTTGAATCTTCCAGACTTGTCTAAGTTAATGAATGACCCTATGCGTCATGATTCGACATGGCCCCCCATCCCCACCAAGCCTCCTTCGGATATTCCAAAATTCAAAAGGCAAAACTAGGTAGGATCCTGGTGATCACATCACTACTTTTCACCTTTGGTGCTCTTCGAACTTCCTTAATGACGATTCTATTCGTTTAAGATTGTTTCAATGCACCCTCAAAGGGGTCACCACAAAATGTTATATCAAGATACTAAGGGGGACTGTTATCACTGAAATTTCGTCCGCACAGGGCGACAAGAACTCAGGATCGTCAAAACAGTAATGAGGTCATTCATGGCCCTGAATTAATCTCACAGCATTCCAAAAAGGTCAAAAACTATACAAAGTATTGCAAAATTAAAGAGTGCTTTACAGGAGTTGGGTGTGTGCGCATGTGCACAGAACAGGAATGTAGAATGCGCACATACGCGCACAATGCACGGCTGTTAGCGCAAAAATCCGCGCACCTGCTAAACGACGCATTTATGAATGTGGTCGGCCTCCCAACCACTTCTGGTTCAGCTCCCAAGCTGATTTGACTTCCAAATCCGGGATGGATCTGAATGGTGGGCTGGTCAAAGACCTAATAATGCCCTAAATGGCCTCTTTTCACACTATGAAGCAGTTACACAAAAGCCCAAAGCAATGCTATAAAAAGCCATGAATGAACCTCATTTTCTCAAGGAATTTCATGTAATGTTATACTACCTATATTGTTTTAAGGACTCCATCCTTGACAAGATCACTTTGGCACCATTTCATTGAGAAATCCACCTCTCCATTGAGTGGATTTGCAAAGGAGTTCTTTCATCACCATTTTCATTTTTTTTGTTGTAAGGAGAGAAAGTTTGTGAGGGTCCAAGAGCCTTCCCTTGGAGGAAGAAGGGACTCATAGTCCCCTTTCTTCTTGGTGCTTTGATTTCATCAATAGATCAGCCTAAAGACATTGGTGATATTGGTCTTTTTGTGTTTGTTATCTCTATATCCATATGCTTATAATTTTAGTTTTTATTAATTTAATTCTTGCTTATAGTTTTGTTTTTCTTTCTCTAACTCTTTCCTCTACAGCTGTCATGCTCAGCAAGACCCAACTGGGCATGCAAGCATATCTTATTTTCTCACCAAGGTGATGAAAAGGGTGCAAACAGATTGGCGACCATACTGGGGAAAAGGTATCAATTCCTACCTCATTTGGGTTTATTTTTCTCTTCTTTTAGTTTGTTTAACTTGCAGGTGCACTAATCGGCCTAGGCTGACTTGCCAACCATCCAATTCAAGGGAGAATTGAGAGAAATCCATCCGGATTTTATTTCTCGACCGTTTGTCATAGGTGCGCGGGTATTTTACCCCACAGACGTGCATCAGGCGTGCATGCGCTTAAGTAACTGTTTCCCCCTGTGTGCATGCGCTTTCTGTCTCAACTCTGTTCGTGCGTCTGCGCTCTATGCGCCTCTGTCTACACTAGGGGCCGTGCATCTGAGCATAATTTCACATTGTAAGTTGTTGAGATGTGGGGAAGGCCATTTGCCTTCTTAAAAATGATGTCAAGAATGTTTTAAACAACACCACACTTAGTCCCCTCATCATATAAAGGGGTTAGTTGAACACACATAGGCACTTAGGAGGTTAAAATCAATTTCCCTTCTTTGCTTTTTGCCACATGGATGGCTTGTTTTGACTTATGATATAAGGTGGTAACCATTTTTAATCACATATGACTTACATTGGGACTAGAAGTTGAATTACAATCGCTTAGTATGCTCTTCTCTCATGCCTTCAAGCGACCTTGAGAATCAGAAAAAGATTGTGAAACAATTTCATCTCCCTTAAACAAAGTTTAAAACCTTTAGGAGAGGACAATGGCCCTTTTTGGGACCCCTCTTAGTTTTCTTTTTTTCAAACGAATCTTAAATTTGTAACGGGCCCATACATTCCCACATGTCACAAAGATAGGATAGTGTTTGAATTTCTGCTTTCTTAGATCAAAACACTA
>SNQJ01S0040742.1:77431-97382 GCA_010110895.2 Picea sitchensis | reverse complement strand
TAACCTTTTACATTACAGCTGTCATGACTAGCAGAGCCCAACTAGGCATGTAAGCACTCACTTTTTGCTCACACATCGACGAAAAGAGTGCAAACAACTGTCATGACTCATCGCGCCGGCCAGAGGTGGGATGTAGTCGGGTAAGATGGTAGGGATTAAATTTGCATTCTCTAGGTCATATTTATGCTTGGTTATCTTCTCTGGTGTCGGTCGGGACGGTCCGGATCCGCAATCAGTTGATGGAGAGGCTTGCACTCCTCTCATGGATGATGCTTGAATACCTCCAGACATTACTTTGTCGAACATGAGATCAATGAGAACTTCTTCGATGGATTTCTCTATGGCACTGAGCTCGTCCGACATGCACGCTTAGATCGGATAACTCGGGTGGGTGAATGAGTGTGCAATGTAATGGAATAGGTGTCGATCTCAATAAACACAACACTAAGATACCATATTATATCAACATGACTATTAGTCAGCACTAAGCTACCATATTAGATAAGCTACTTTGAACAGGTGTCGAAGTCTCAAAAGTAGGTCAAACATGACCAAGGATATTCAAAACTTGGTCAAGGGCCAACAACGCTCACTGGAAGCGAAGCAATTCCTGGTTTAAGAGAGATGTTGAAGAAAAGTAAGAAATATATGGTGTGTATAAAACTCAATTCTCCGATGTAATTTCACAACTAGTTTGAAATCGATGTCCCATACCATATTTTTATGTTCTTATAAAATGTTATGATAACAAGGATAAACAAATCATATTTATATATCAAGTATTGTATTTTCCTATCAATTAAGTGATATTTGGATAAAACCTTTAAAACCCTCATAATTAGAGATAACAACATCTCCCCAGTATGTCACAATTTGTTCTAATGGTTGCACAACACCCTTCCATTTTCTTTCTTTTTCATAATAAAGACAATAAAAACTATGAAAATATCAATAATTGATTATTTTATCCTTTATACACACACACACACACACACACACACACACACACACATATATATATGTTGGATAGTTGGTTGTCATTGATGTCAACCCTTGGAGAGTGATCTTGGAGATTGATGTCAACCCTTGGAGATGTCCAGAATCCCCAGAGATATGGATGATATCGTTGTAAAATTGGTTATCATTTGTATGATCGAGACTGATGATGATTTAGTTGGGTACATTTGATGTAGTCTACATGCATCCCCAGAGGTGTTGTTATGGGACCCGAAGTTGATTGAGGAATAATAACATGAAGGATAGTGAAATTGTAGGTAAGAATATCATAGATGAATAGTAAACGTTGTTGCATTTTCGGTGATATGTGGAATGCCACGTGGTTCCTCACGGTTAGGGAGATATGGCCTTGTGAAGTTGGAAGCCCCAAGGAAGGGTTAAGAAGCCCTAGTTGGTTACAAGTCAATTATTCAAAGGGGTAAAGTGGTTGTAACAAGTGATCTCTAGAAGCCCTAAATTAAGGGAAGAAGTTACCTAGAAAAAGTATAAATACCCCTCAAGGAGTCATTCAAAAGAACACTCACACACTCACACACTTACATTGAATATCTATTTAGTGAATTTTTATGGTCTATTTTGGTCTTTTGGTGAATACGACAGAAAGTCTAAGGAAGCAAAGAAAGTGTGAGAAAAGAGCAAGAGTTTCGGAGCTATAGAAGGAAAGGGTTTTTCAAAAACCCTAATTACTAAGATCCTCGTGGGTTTCACTATATCTATTAAGAAAGACATCCCCGGGGGTCATCTAGTGTTTGTCTAGTGAGGCACTTGCAGATTTGGGAAAACATGTTGGTACGTGGTTGTTAAAGGTTTGACAAAGCTACAGGTCAGTTAATAGTGTAACATAACAACTACAGGATCAAAGGTAATGGTTAATACTTATGGTTTTGGTGTTATGGTACACACATGGTGATGATAGCATGTGATTTGGTGCATCTTGGTAATGTGATGGTACATTGATTAGAGGAATTACTAGCTAGTTTGGTTTAGTTACATTTTATTGTACATATTTGAGTTTTGGTATATTGAGTTATGAAGTTGTATCTTGGTGATGTTGAGCAGCATGATTGACGCATTCGTTTTAGAGCCTTGGTATATGACTTGAGGCACATCATTGTATGTATGGTGTGTTATCACTCAGAACTGACTAGGGTAGAATGCAAGTAAATCCCGAGGTAACCTCGAACCACTTTGGAATGGAAATATTCCCTTTCCAACTTGAGAGGGATCTCACAAAAAGAAAACAACTTATGATAATCAATAAGCGCAAAACAGAGGGCAGATTTGTGGGTTTCAAGAAGATTTGGATTTTAGGTTTTGTGAGTTGGACATGGGAAGTATTCCATTGGGAATGGATTCTAAATGTTCATGTAAATAACACAAGTGTTTGGTAATGGAAATCCAGTGAACAAAGGCAAGGTAGAAACTGTTTGCAGAGAGAGAGATTTATAATAGTATGACAACAGAATAAAGAAAAACATGTTCATTACATAAAGAGCACTTAGCAATGAGTGAATTCTTCGTATAAATCTATTGAAAATGACTGCAAAGTACTGTTGGGACAGAGCATCAAATAGAGGGATGAATTTTGGACCTTCAGTTCTCTGCAAAGAGATAATCTATAACTACTCATGCAATAAAGCATCTAAGGATGAATTCCACAACACAACATAGCTACAATTCAAGAAGACATTTAACAAAGAGAATGGAAAGATATGGAAACTAAAAGAATAACATACTCAACAAAATTATCACAGGAAACTTTTTTGTAGATAAAAAAAACTTTTGCATTGTTATTAAATGGAAAAAGAAAGCTACATCCACATAGAGCACTACTTTCGTTCTTCACCCCCCCTTATTTCCTTTACAAATCATTAGCTATATAGATCATTCCTTGAACAAACTACTTCTATTTTCTTTGGATACCAATCTAATTCTCATACTAAAATAAAAATATATGGCAGAAAAACTAGCAACAATTGCCCAAAATCTCAAGCAAATGAAGTTGAAATTTCTAATTGGTTTTGAATCTGGAAACATCTGTCACTTTCATTCTCAAAATGAGGATAAGGTTGTCAGCGGTGCCATGATATTATCTTCGAACTGTTGAGGGATGCTTAAATGATGCCTAAAAGGAAGGGATACTCTGCCACTTGTTGCCTAATTGGTAGGGGAGAGTATGCCCTCATATCCCACCTATAACTACTCTTTTTGTAGCGCCCGAAAATTCCATAGTGCACCACTGATTTCGTAGCGCTCAAATGTTCATGATGGTTTTGCATTGCATTGACTGCTTGTGTTGTGTTCATATCCCATATAAAGATATGAGTATACATTCCTCTATGATCTCCAAAGCCAAGAACAAACAGTCACAATACAAAGAGATTATGCATGTAGTAAAATAGAAGCCAATCAAAGTCAAAGTTACATATGAATACATGTGCATATCGAGAAAGAGCAATTTTTCATTTAACCACTGCGACGATGCTGCACAATGTTGCATCCCTGTCTTTGTTTCCATACTTTGCCATCCAAGAGCCTGATATTGACTATCACGAGCATTACAAGGAACTTATTAATGCATACATTAATGAAACACCCAAAATCTTCAATATAGGGCTCACATAATTTGCAAGAGTGTTGTTATCTGCACGCATAACTTAGGAATCAAGAACACTTTGTTTTCTTGTGGAAGAAGTCATGCATCCTTACTCACTGGCCAAGATAAAAAAGACAGAAGGAATATTAGTCTTGCTTAAATTTGTTTCAGCATAAATACTTTCATAAGCTATCGAAGAACGAACCAAGCCCCTTAGTATTACATCACAGCTATAAATATGTTTTTCAAAATGTGTGCACAAATCTGAACTGGAGCCCAAATACTCTAGTACATTGAATTATTTTCTATGGTAGACTTTGGTAGCACCTGCAAGAGAGCTAACTCTGGCGATGCATTAATATAGAACCAAAATTAATGCTCAATGGAAGAAATTTGGTGAATCGGTGCCTTCAACCTGTTAGTTAACGCAAATAAAACCATTCTTTTGTCATCTGGAAACCCTAAAAATAATGTTGTCATAGTGTTGAGTATTCAGTGGTGGTATTCACATATGAAAACATACTTAGTGCATGGGTTGACTGCTGAATAGATCATTCGATGAGAGAGTAGAACTTGGTGTTTGTGCTTAGCTTGGAGCGTTGACATATGATCTAATTTGTAACTGAGATTTATGACTTGTGGCTTAACTCTTAGACTTAGAATACTGCAATAGATTTGGTTTTTGGGCATATGTAACATGGTTTATGATAATCTGATAGTAAGACACTTAAGTGTATAGATCACATATTTGATAGGCCACAAACACACACACACACACACACACACACATATATATATATAAAACATAATTCATCAATATATATATATATATAAACATTTGGTTAAAAAGTGTCTTTTTAACAAACTTGTTATAAAGATTTGGCAAAGTTCAATAAGGATTTCTAACCATTTATTTTCAGATCAAGAGGACAAAGCCAAAGGATTTCTAGGTGAAAGTAATCAATGTGAGCTTTATGAGGAATGTGGAGGTTAAGACACTGGCCAAAAGACTGAATAAAATGATAAGTCAAATAGAGAGAGACAAAAATGCTCTCAAGTACCATTACATTTTGATCATTGACATCTGGCTCCAACTGAGGATGGAGACCTCCCTGTGAGGCTCCAAGAGCCTAGTAGTTCCAGTCGCCTTTACCATTGGGCTATGGATTCATTTGGTATGTGCAACCGATCTCTATACACCTTCAAAACCTGCCTTTATTCACACAAGACAACTTCTATTTCTGCAAACTAAAGGAAACGAAATGCTCGGGCAATGAGCTTATTTCCTATACTACTCTACTCTAATCAGATCTACAATTTGGTTAGGTAAATGCTGACTTCCATAACAACCATCCAAGAAACTTTAATACTGAAGAAATCTCATCTTTGTCATTGATCAACAAATAATGTCTGAAATGTAATAACAATGATAAGAACTCTTTCCAGAAATCATACTTACCTGAAAATATTGACGAGATAAAGAATTCTAAAACTTTCAAGCTCTCTGAAAAGTATGATTCCATGAAGGTTGCCACTGTATCTTTGAAATCGAGATCAGAAACATGTTGATCCAACGAAAACTCCTGCTCAATCATGACTGATTCCCTGTTGGAAGACTAATTACTTTCTGGTTCTCTTGAGATCAACTTGTGATCATCAAAAACTACAAATTCATTTTCAGAAAAGTGCTCAGAGGATGATGATAGAGCAGTATTTAAATGACAAGTATTTTGATCAGCTAAAAACATATAATTTCCTATGCAATCATCGGTTATCATAGGTTCTTCCTGATTTTCAAACTGATCATAAAATTCTGACTCATACCTGTTTCTAGAGTACTAAGAAAATATTAAAGAATTTTGACCTCAATCTGAAATAAACTCACATGCTCGTTGTTGTTCCAAATCTGCTTCAAACTCATTACTTTCATGCTCAAAATCTGAACCATACTGATAGTTCCCTTGTTTATATGCTTGCATATTTTCATAGGAAACCTGCTCATAGATCCTCCTGGAAGCATGGATGTTCTCCTCTACCTCTTGAGCATATTCAAACAAGCCCTTTAAGGATGATGACTTCCTTTCTAACAGGAGAAGAACTAAATCTGAATGTTGAGCCATAACATAATATATAATGGCAACAGTCTCTGTGGGCTAGATCTCCAAAGGCATATCATGATAAATGCCATAGAATCTTCTGTTAAAAACAGACAAAGCTTCATCCTGCTCTCTCTTCAAAGAACAAAAATCAGCAAGGTATGAATCTAATGATTTGTTCTCACCCCAATACATCAAAAAATCATTAGAGAAGTCGATCCAAGAGCCAATAGAATCATCTCTCAGACCCTTAAACCATACATCAACATCTCCTATAAAATACTTAGAGAACAATCTCATGATTACTTTTTCATGAACAATTCCGAACTAACGAATAAAATCCTCAAAGGATTCCAAGTGCCTCTCAGCTGAAATTTGATTCTCTCCAGAAAACAGGGGAAGATATTCAAAGCAGTCAAGAGGGTAAGGATGAAGGAGATAGGGCAGTCTTAAAGGCTTGAACAAGGTTCATCAGTAATGCCCAAAGGTGCTGAAGTCTGAGTAGGTTTAGAATCAATATTAATTTCCTCAAGGTTACATGGCTGACCAGATTCAAGGGAGAGTTGAAAACAATGATCATATTTATAAACGGGTCGATGTATAGGTACTAAATCAATCTCTACAATATAGGCATTATGCAGATCTTCTTCTTCTAAAGATGGATATATACAAGAAGGATGATGATTTTTTGAATATACAAAACAGAAAATGATTCTCTTTACATGTGAAGGGAACAACATGAAAGAGTTGATAAAGAACAACAACAGTTCATGAAGAAGACTGATGAAATGATACCTGGATTTCAAATTTAGCTTCTTCATCTTCTGTCAACTGGATCCTCCCCAGTGGAGTCTTTAATCGTGGAGTTGCCAGGCAAATTGCTACAGTCAATTCTGTGTCCCTCCTTTGTTTGCCATCAAAGTCAGATCTATGTCGTTCTCCTAGGGAAACTAGCTTCACTTTCATTCCCCGACAATGACGCCAAAATGTTATCACTCAGAACTGACTCGGGAAGCATGCAAGTAAATCCCGAGGTAACCTCGAACCACTTTGGATTGGAAATATGCCCTTTCCAACCCGAGAGGGATCTCTCAAAAATAAAACAACTTATGATAATCAATAAGCGCAATACAAAGGGAAGATCTGTGGGTTTCAAGAAGATTTGGATTTTAGGTTTTGTGAGTTGGACAGGGGAAGTAGTCCATTGGGCATGGATTCTAAATGTTTGTGTAAATAACACAAGTGTTTGGTAATGGAAATCCAGTGAACAAAGGCAAGGTAGAAACTGTTTGCAGAGAGAGAGAGAGAGAGATTTATAAAGGTATGACAACAGAATAAAGAGAAAACATGTTCATTACACAAAGAGCACTTACCAATGAGTGAATTCTTCATATAAATCTGTTGAAAATGACTGCAAAGGACAGTTGGGACAAAGCATCAAATAGAGGGATGAATTTTGGACCTTCAGTTCTCTGCAAAGAGATAATCTATAACTACTCATGCAATAAAGCATCTAAGGATGAATTCCATAACACAACATAGCGACACATCAAGAAGACATTTAAAAAAGAGAATGGAAAGATATGGAAACTAAAAGAATAACATACCCAACAAAAGCATCAGAGGAATCTATGTTGTAGATAAACAAAACTTATGCATTGTTACTAAGTGGAAAATTAAAGCTACAGCCACACAAAGCACTACTCTCGTGCTTCACCCCCCCTTATTTCCTTTACAAATCATTAGCTATATAGATCATTCCTTGAAAAAACTACTTCTATTTTCCCGGGATACTAATCTAATCCTCATACTAAAATAAAAATAATTGGTAGAAAAACTAGCAACAATTTCCCAAACTCTCAAGAAAATAAAGTTGAAATTTCTAATTGGTTTTGAATCTGGAAACATCTGTCACTTTCATTCTGAAAATGAGGATAAGGCTGCCAGCAGTGCCATAATCTTATCCTCGAACTCTTGAGGGATGCTTAATTGATGCCTAAAAGGTAGGGATACTCTTCCACTTGTTTCCTAATTGGTAGGGAAAAGTCTACCCCTCATATGCCACCTGTAACTGCTCTTTTTGTAGCGCCCGAAAATTCTGTAGCACACGACTGATTTCGTAGCGCTCAAATGTTCATGATGGTTTTGAATTGCATTGAGTGCATGTGTTGTGCTCATATCCCATACAAAGATATGAGTATACATTCCTCTACCATATCCATAGCCAAGAACAAACAGTCACAATACAAAGAGATTACACATGTAGTAAAATAGAAGCCAATCAAAGTCAAAGTTACATATGAATACATGTGCATATCGAGAAAGAGAAATTTTTCATTTAACCACTGGGACGATGCTGCACAATGTTGCATCCCTATCTTTGCTTCCATACTCTGCCATCCAAGAGCCTGGTATTGACTATCACAAGCATTGCAAGGAACTTGTTAATGATTACATTAATGAAATACCCAAAATATTCAAGATAGGGATCACATCATTTGCAAGAGCGTTGTTATCTGCACGCATAACTTAGGAATCAAGAACACTCTGTTTTCTTGTGGAAGAAGTCATGCATTCTTACTCACAGGCCAAGATAAAAAAGACAAAAGGAATATTAGTCTTGCTTGAATTTGTTGCAGCGTAAATACTTTCACAAGATATCGAAGAACGAACCAAGCCCCTTAGTATTACAACACAACTGCAAATATGTTTTTCATAATGTGTGCACAAATCTGAACTGGAACCCAAATACTCTGGTACATTGAATTATTTGCTATGGTAGACTTTGGTAGCACCTGCAAGAGAGCTAGATTTGGTGGTGCATTAATATAGAACCAAAATGAAATCCCAGTGGAAGCAATTTGGTGAATTGGTTCCTTCAACCTATTACTTAACGCAAATAAAACCATTCTTCTGTCATATGGAAACCCTAAAAATAATGTTGTCATAGTGTTGAGTATTTAGTGGCGGTCTTCACATATGACAACATACTCAGTGCATGGGTTGACTGCTGAATAGATCATTCGATGAGAGAGTAGAACTTGGCGTTTGCGCTCGTCTTGGAGCATTGACATGTGGTCTGATTTGTAACTAAGATTTATGACTCGTGGCTTAACTCTTAGACTTAGAATATTGCAATAGATTTGGTTTTTGGGCATATGTAACATGGTTTATGATAATTTGATAGTAAGACACTTAAGTGCATACATCACATATTTGATAAGCCACACACACACACACACACACACACACACACACATATATAGACATTTATAAAAACATTTGGTTAAAAAGTGTCTTTTTAACAAACTTGTTATAAAGATTTGGCAGATTTCAATAAGGATTTCTAACCATTTATTTGCAGATCAAGAGGACAAAGGCAAAGGATTTTTGGGTGAAAGTAATCAATGGGAGCTTGATGAGGAATGTGGAGGTTAAGACACTGGCCAAAAGACTAACGAAAATGATAAGTCAAATAGAGAGAGATGAAAATGCTCTCAAGTACCATTACATTTTGATCGCTAACATGGTGCATGTTGATTGAGGTCTACTTGTTGAGATACATTGTTGGTACATATATTGGATACATTGGCACATGGTTTATGGTATTTTTTTTAGGCATATCATGAGTGATATGACATTGTTTGAAGTGGCATGTTGTATGGTTGATGATGTTATTAGTATTGGTACATTGATAGAGGCACTTGTTGGTGATCTTGATATATGCTTGGTACACATTTGGCACATATTCTTCGCATATGGTTTAGGCACTTCATTGATGATATCTTATGGTATATGGTATGGTGTTGATGTACATGGTTGATGTACATGGTATGGTGTAGGCATTGATGATATAGGTGTTGGTGCATGGTAGATGCACTTGTTGTGGTACAGGTGGTGATACAGGTTTGGTGCATGGTTGATGCACTTGTTGATGGTACAAGTGTTGGATTACTGAGAGGAGGGGTGAATCATTAATAGAGAAATATAATCCTTTTTAACCACAATATGAAAGTTTTATTTATCTTTGTGATCAATATAAAATTATCATCAATACGTGCAGAGTAAATAAACCATGAGCAAATTAAAAATCATACACATACACAATACACCAGTATTTTTACATGGAAACCTAATGAAGGATAAAACCAGAAAATGATTTTTCTTATATGTCTTTAAGAATTACATTCATTGGAAGCACCAACTTACTTTGTTCTCTAGCTGCAACTAGAAGGAGGCTTTGACCCGCTATATTTGCAGGCTACAACTTGAGGGAAGCTACAACTCCCCAATTCTATGGCTACAAACATAAGGAAGCTACAACCCCCTATGTTCTCCAGATATAACCAGAAGGTGGATAGAACCACCTATCATTGCCTTGTCCTATCGCCCTAAAATATAAGTGTCAAATGAAGAAACCACATCCACACTATCACTGTGAGATATACTACTGTAAACCTATACCAACCTGTACCACTGACATGTATCCAACTTTTACCACTTCCCTTTAATCAACTTGTACCTGAACTGAGCCTGTACCAACCAAAAACCATAGATACACGACTTGTCTATTCTGTAGCATGTGTATGTACGTGCCCTATCTATACTGTAGCCCGTGTATATATGTGACCTATATATTCTGCATCATGCATATGCCTTCTGAAAACTAGGGTTTTCTCTCTTTTGAAATTTTTTGACCCTCTACAACTTCTTTCACATCAACCTGCAACCTCTCACTGTATCTAGACTATAATTGTACCCCGTGAATACATCCCCATACATATCCTTTACCCAAAGTATCTATATCTCTCTCTAGTCATGTGCCATATAAGTGTGTGTGAACATGAAAAAGTATAATAACCCTCACATGAACTAGATATTAAACCCTTTCTGATATTTAGCCTCTCAATACATCAACCACTTCTCAAATACAAGCTCTCAACCATGTATCATAAGAACCCTTTACCATATGTCAAGAAATATAAGATGTGCCTCAACACTAACAAGATATATCAATGATAAATATTGATTATACCAGCACTATATTTCTGTAGATATGACTTATACAGAAGGTCCCATGCAGCCAATAATCTCTCTAGGGAAAATCCTCAAACCCCCATAAACATTTATCATGTAAACAACAAAATCCAACTACTCATAGAAATAAGACACACCTTTTGAACCAGTGGATATATTTGATGTATGTGATCACTGTAGACCTTCCTAGGAGCTTTCTCTCAGAATATAGAGACTCAACATCTTCATCTTCTCAAGTTTCTATGTATTTACCCTCATGTACTCACCCTATTATACTGCTAGCTCACGTGCATACACACCCTATTATATTGTTAGCCTGCGTATGTACGTACCCTATTGTACTATTAGCCCATGTACGCCTCATAACATAGGTTTTTTTTTTCAATATTTTATGTAATTCCAAAACTTTCAACTTTCACCGTCAACCCTTCCCTCTACCTCAGACTTTTGCAACTTCAGATATATCAACAAGTACCTACAATAAACCTTACATAATAATAGATATTCGATATGCTCAATAGGTGCTAATATGAGAGCTTTTCTCTCTTATTTATACTTCCATGTAGCTTCCTCAAGGGGTTACCTTCTAACCAAATTAACCCAATTTCCTTCTTTTAGGGCTAACCCACTTCTAACCACTTGTCCAAATCTAACCCACTTTGCTACAAATAGTAAATTCTCCACTTCTAGTTGCAACTAATTTATTTTTAATTATTATCTTATTTGAACAACTTAACCCATTATTAACTCCTATTTTTACTCACTTCATTAGTCAACTTCATCAAGGAGCTTCTATAATAACTTTGAATTCTTTGATCTTCTAGATAACTCATGAGGCTTGTCCAACTTCACAAGGCCATAACTCTCTAATCGTGAGGAGTTATGTGGAATTCCAAATATCACCGGAAATGGCATGACATGTAATATCCATCTAGAATAGTCCTAACTGCATCTATATTAAACTTCATACCATTATACATCAATAAAATGGAAGTTCGTAACCATACTGTTGGAGCTACTGTAATTTTCTACCAGACTTGCTTCAAGGGTTGACATCAATGACAACCAACCCAATTAATCAACAATACCCCCCTTTGGCATTGATGGAAACACTATGATGAAAATATAAAGTCATATCTCTTATGATCCCCCTGTGACCATATCTCCCCCTGGAACCATGCCTATGTGCTCTCTTTCCAAGCTTCTAAGTCTATGACCCGCATCTGGTGAAGCTTCTAAGTTTGGGGTTTCTTCCCCTAACTGAACTATGCTTGGGGATGCTCCCCCAGACTGAACTCTTTCTGAACCTATTCCCTCAACCTGAAATGTCCTATGTATGGTGATTCCTCGTGTAAATCTAAGACATATAAGATAAAAATTCAAAAACATTCATTTGGGAGTAGAAATTACTCCGAGTCTCTAGCGAAGATACTCAAAGTCTTCCCTTGGAAGCGGTTTTGTGAATATATATGCAACTTGTTCCTTTGTCCCCACATATTCAACTTTTATGTTCTTCTCGACAGCCTATTCCTGTAGAAAGTGATACTTGATTTGAATGTGCCTCGTCTTGGAGTGCATCACTATATTATTTGAGATATTGATAGCGCTTGTATTATCACAATATATAGGAATGGGCTCATCATACTCAACCTGTATATCTGTCAAATTTTGTTTCATCCATAGAACCTGTGTACACCATGTTGTTGTTGCAATATACTTTACTTCAGTTGTAGACAATGATATCGATGATTTTTTCTTTCTTAGCAAAGATACCAAACACTCACCCAAGTAGAATGTCGCTCCACTAGTGCTTCATCAGTCATCAATACAACCTTCCCAATCTACATATGTGTAGGCAATAAGTGTTAGATCCTTCCATTTTGGATACCATAATCCAAACTCTTTTGTGCCCTTGACATATCTGAAAATCCTCTTCACTACTAAGACGTGTGATTCCTTTGGTGTTGCTTGAAATCATGCCACATGTCCAACTGGCTACATTGCATCTGGTCTGGATGCAGTCACATATAGTAAGCTACCAATCATTGACATGTACTGCCTCTGGTCCGTAGAATTTAAATCATCATCTTTTCTCAACTTGCAACTGGTTTTCATTGGAGTGTTAACTCATTTGAAATCTTCCATTCCAAACCTTTTTAGCATTTCTCTAATACACTTAGTTTGAGAAATAAAAATTCCTTAGTTTATTTGACATATATGAAGACCCAGAAAGAAGGATATTTCTCCAATTAATGACATTTCAAATTCATTCTACATATCCTTTGCAAATTTCTGGCTTAACCTTTCATCATCACTTCCAAAAATAATATCATCAACATAAACTTCATTAATAAAATACTATCTTGAGTTATCTTGATCTAGAGGTTGATGTATGCACTTCCTTTTCTGAACCCTGGCTGTTGTAGATATCTATCCAGTCTAGAGTACCATGCTCTAGGATCCTATTTTATACCATACAAGGCGTTCTTCAACCTGCACACATAATATTCATTCTCTGACACTTGAAACCCTTCTGGTTGTTCAATGTAGACTTCTTCTTCAAGTTCCCCATTTAGAAAGGTTGATTTCACGTGCATATGATACACTTTAATATTCTTGGAGAATGCATAAGCTAAGATCAATCGAATTGATTCCATTCTGGAAACTGAGGCAAATGTTTCTTCAAATTTGATCCCTTCAACCTGCGTGTATCCTTTACATACCAATCTATCTTTGTTCCTTGTAACTTGTCCATCTTCATTCAATTTATTTCTGAAAACCCACTTTGTGCCAATCACATTCTTATACCTTGGTCTTGGAACCAATTCCCAAGTTTCATTCTTCTCTATTTGATCTAATTCTTCATTCATATCCTTTTTCCAGAATTCAACCTTATTGGCCTCTTCAAAATTGTTTGGTTCAATCGTAGATAAGAGTGTCAGGTGCAGTTGTTCTAGTGAACAAATTCTTTTTCTAGTATCAACTCCTCCATCCTTGTTTCTGATAATCTAATATGAAGGATGGTTCATCTGTACTCATTTTCTAGGTGTCTTCGAAGGCACGTGCTAAACTTTCTCTTCTACTTCTACCCAATCTTCTTCATCTTCCCTTTTGGCTACTTCTTCATCATTTTCTTCTTCTTCATAAAATTGTTCCACTGATTCCTTTTCTTCTTCCTTTAATTTCCATCCACCTATTTCATCATTTGTTACATTGATTCTCTCCACAACTTTGTTGAGCCTTAGATTGTCACACTTGTATGCTTTCTTTGTACTTGAGTAACCGACAAGTACGCCTTTGTCCACATGAGAGTCAAACTTTCCCATTCCACCATATTCTCTTTTGATGTAGCATTAGCTTCCGAACACTATGAAATGATTCACATTTGCTGGTCTTCCTTTCCATAGCTCATAGGGAGTTTTGTAACTGTTGTTTCTAAGCATTAATTTGTTTTGAATGTGAATTGTTGTATGCACTGCATGTGTCCAAAAGACATCTGTCAATTTAGAATCCATTAACATTGTTTGAGCCATTTCATGTGTTGTCATGTTCTTTCTTTCAACAACTCCATTATGTTGAGGTGTCTTAGCAACACAGAATTGCCTTTTTATTCCATGCTTGTTGCATAAATCCATAAATTCTTTTGAAGTAAACTCTCCTCCATTATCAGATCTCAAACATTTGATTTTTGAATCCATTTCATTTTCAACCATTTACTTGTAAACCTTGAAGTTTTCAAATGCTTATGACTTATTTTTGAGAAATCAAATTGCAGTCATTCCTGTATAATCATCAACTAATAACATAAAGCATTTCTCGCCTTTTAAACCCTTTGTTCTAGTTGGTCCAACTAGATCAGTATGCACAATTTCCAGTGGACTTGTTGTTGAGTATTCCTTTGATTTGAACCCATTCTTTGTTTGCTTTCCTTGTTGACAATGCTTGCATAATGTGTTGGTTGGTTTCGTGATTTGTGGAATTTCTCTGATTGCTTCCTTTTTGGTGACTTTAACAAGGATATCGAAATTTATGTGACCCATTCTTCTGTGCCATAGCCAACCTTCATCTTCTTTTCCTAGAAAACAATTTTCATTTCCAATTTCACTTAATACATATATGTTGCTTGAATTTATTGCAATTGTTGCAATCAATTTGCTTGAACCTGCTTTTCTTATCTCATACTTTGTTGGCCCTTGACCAAGTTTTGGGAGTTACTTGGTCATGTTTGACCATTTTTGGGACTTCGACAGCCTGTCGAAGATGGAGCGCCAAACAAAGCAGAGATTGCAGAATATCAGGCCCCTTTTGGGTCCCTTTTTGGGTTTTGGGATAATGTAATGGGAAAGGGATGTTGGTCTGTGGGTTTTACCCACGTTTAGGCCCACTTTTGTATGTATAAATAGATAGGCAATGTAAGAGAAGGAAGATCAATTGCTTAGTGCAATTGATATTGTATCTATGTGATAGAGGCTAAGTTCCAAAGTGGGATCTGTGTGATCAAAGGTTTGGTGCATTCTATATAGATTTGTAGAGCTAGGTGCAAGGCCATGTGTGAAGATATAGAACGCTCTGTGTTGTAACGCAAGGAAGAAGGATCTAGTGAGCTGCGCAGATCTTCTGTCCTGCACGGAGTAAGGGTTTGAAGGCTTAGTGCTTGTAACCTATTTTGATTGAAGACAATAAGAATAAGATCTTGTGGACGTAGCCCCATGGTGGGGGTGAACCACGTAAATCTGTGTGTTATGCTTTGTGCTTTGACTCACTGTGCTTACATTTTCTTTTATTTGATGTATTTAGATATATCTACTCATGCTTGGTGCTTCTTAGATGTGTACGAACGTTAGATCTGACATATATGAGGATGCTTAGTGTTGATCTACTAGATCTAATCTATGTTGCTATGGTTAAGTGCTAAGATATCTTAGATCTAGTGAATGTTGTGATGCTCTGTGCTATCTGTGAGGTATAATAAAGGGTGACTATTGATGAATGACTGATGTTAAGTGCTCTGTAAGAGATATAATCACAGATCTATTTCCCAGCTAAGGTTGCATACACTTGAGTCTTGCAACCACCCCTGCCTCTACCTCGGGTGAGACTTCATTTGCTTCGCAGGTGTTGTCGAAAGGGCCGATAGTTATGGCTTTGTTGGTGCGTTCTTGAGTGTTGAACCCTGGGTCTACCCCTATGCCAACAAATGGTTCTGTTGTCGGGACCTGAAACTGTGATTGTTGGGAAGTAAGGAAGAAAAAGTTGTGTGCAAAATAAATCTCTATGCGTAGATATGTGCCCTAGTGCGCATATTTTTACTCAACCTGTGAATGTTTGTGCCAAGAATAAGGTCATATCTGAAGAAAAGAACCAAGACCTAAAAGATTTGTGCTCTAAGAAAGGTAAAAGTGGAAGTTTCTACAGAAAATAGATCAGATCTACAGAAAAGAGGTTAGATCTATAGAAAAGAGGTAAGATCTGAAAAGCTCCGTGCTCTAATAAAGGTAAGAATAGTTAAAAGATTTTAGATCTGGAAGCTTTGTGCCCTATAAAAGTAAGATAAGTGAAAAATTTTGTTTCTAGAATATGGATCTAGGTATGATTGATAGATTTTGTCCTAGCTTAAAAACTAGGGCATTAATAGATGAAAGAAAGTTTGATATGAATAGATATGATAAGTATAATGATAAATATGGTATGCCTATGTATAGAAAGAATGTTTGGACTAACCAATGGATGCAGGATCCTAGAAAGAATTTGTTGCAGGTTAACTCCTATGACCCTAGAGTGCAGTATAGAGGAAACTGGGGATCATTTAGAAGAAAGAGAATACTAACCCTCTGTTACAGTTGCAGAAAACTAGGCCATCTAGCTAAGGAATGCCCTTGTGGAAGACCTAGTTGTCTCTGTTGTAAAGCTATGGACCATGAAGTATTGGATTTCCCTAGAATGATTGCTAAGATTGAAAGAATGAATCTGAACTAGGGAAACCCTAAAATGGATCCAGAAATAGCAGAACCCCAACAAGAATCAGAGAAAGTATTAATACAGATGCAAGAAACCCTGAAGGAACATAAAGATGCTCGATTATTAGAAATATTCGAAGAAAAGGAGCAAGTCGGAGCAAGAATAGGGGACTTTGACATTGACTATGTTCTTGATGAAGAAACACAAGTGAACATTATGCCAGAATGAACTTGGGAAGCTATAGGGAAGCTTTCCATGATTCCTTCAATGGGAGGAATAAGACTATTCAGAGGAAAACTGGTAAAATTATGTGGAAAGCTTGCTCAGATACTTATGATAGTCAATGGAACTTCGACAGAAGAAGATTTTGAGATTATCAAATTTATTGAGGACATCACCCCGTTTACTATGTTACTTGGCAAACCTTGGATTGAAAGAAATCAAGCCAGAAAAAAAGGAAGAAGAAGGAACCTTAGAGCAGAAGAGACAAGAGTTAAAATATTTCATGAGTAAAAGGATAGCACAACTGATTGAAGAACATGAAAGCAGATCGAAGCTACTTAGCGCTAGAAACCCAGATGTCGAAACTATAAGAATGTCAGAACACCCAAAGACGATTGAAGTACCTATTCCAGGTAAAGAAGAGGCATTACCCCTAAGTCCTAGGAGAGAATCTCACCAGCATGAAGTGCCTATGTCCAAAGAAAATAAGAATCAAAATGGGAAGAGAATCACCGAGATGAAGATCACTGGAAAAAAGGCTAGAAATCTAAGTAAGAAGAAGGCTAAGATTGAAAAAATACAGAAGATCCTAGAAGGTACATCACAACAAGACATTTTGTAGAATTGGAGCTTTTCTAGGATATCAGAACAACGACATATGCCACTTCTTCGAGGCAAATAAATATAGTCGTTGGAAGCCAATATAATCGTTCGATTACTGCTCCGAACGAGTCAGAAAGCATTATGGTTTGCCACTAGACCCTTAGATTGTGCCATAATAGACAGAACATAAGTTAATGCAACCTCATACCCATTGAAATCAGACCATTGCTAAGTTTCCTACTTAGTCTGTCGCGCCATGCACTGAGAATACTTTTTTCTCATTGAGAATTTGTGCCTAAAGCCTAAGATTACTTCACCCTGTGGTGATTGCCTTTTTCCCATATCATTCACTATAGTCTCTGAATTCATTTCACACTCGAGCTAAGTTGACTTGAGCTTGTATGTCGGATGAGCTCAGTGTTGCTGAGAAATTCGTTGAAGAAGTTTTAATCGACTTAATGACTGAGAGATTCATGTCAAAGCAAGGATTATCTATAGGAGTCCAAGCCTCATCAATGAGAGGAGTACAGGCCTCCCCTTCCACTTCTCGCACCGTTCCATCCCGACTGACCGATGAGAAACGGACCAAGCACAGGGATGACATCGCAAATGCCAAGCTTATCCCACATATTCTACCTACTTACTTAACACCTCTAAGAGGTGCCATCAACCGTGACAGTGTACCTCAAGACTTCAAGTACACCTTGATCACCATGTACCTTTCAAAAGGGGTGGGCACAGTTTGGGTCAACCAGGATAAGCTCATAGCACTGAAATTCAGTGATTTCAACCTTGGAGATCGCAAAGCTTACAACATGCTAGCTCCGCATAAACACTTAAACAAGATCAAAGGAAAGAATTCTAATATTATCCCACAGTCCTGGACTCAGAACCTCGCGCAGTCCACACTGCTTAATGTGATGAAAATCCCACACTTTGGAAGACACCAGGAAGTCAATGCATGCATCAAATTGTTGTTGTCCTGTTACCACAAAGGATACTTATGGTTGGACTGTCGCATCACTGTGGATCCGACCTTGATCCATCGGATCACAGGGATTAGTATGTAGGGCCTCGAACCACAGGAGTTTTACCTCGAAAAGACCTCAGACCAAGCATTAGCACAGAGGATAAAAGAAACGTATGGCGATGTCCAGAAAGGTACACGAGGATACAAGGTAGCCTCTATCCAGAGTGGAACAGTGCCCCTTCCATGTCAATTGATCGCAGGCAAGCTAGTGCGCAAGAACAGACCAACACAAGTGACTGGATTCGTAGTTGACCTCACAGGGAAGTGCGTCGAGGGACTTCATATGAACTGGGCACAGTACCTTGTAAGCCAGTTAGAGCTTGATTGTAGAGAAGCACAAGACCAAGGGTATGAATTCCACTTTAGTTGGTTGCTCATACTCATCGCTTTCATCACCTAGGAGCTACCAGAAGGTGCCACTTTTCCAGAGATTGAACCCTTTGAACCACTAGCCATGAAGTTATGTACGTTGTGGTACTCCAACGACATGAACAAGCAGTGGAAATCCAATGTCGTCTTCCATGCCTATTACAACCAGTTGAAGAATGCAATCCAGTCTACACTGCGCCTTACCCCAAACACACTGTACAGGTTTAGACCCTTGATAAAATTTTGTGTAGACCGCCACTTCACATATATCACAGTGCATGTTTTTGAACACAAACATCAACTCTAGTCATACTACAAGTTGACAGAAGAAGACCTGCAGGAGATTACCAAGGAATGGTCGGTGAACCTCCTTGTTCTAGCGGACTCCATAGACATGTCCGACATGGATAGCTCTAAAGCTATGCCGGATACACCTGGACCAAGCAAGACACAGAAGGATGGTGATATTCAAGATGTCACTAGCACATCCATGAAGACTACTTCGATCTCACCTACGCAGGGAGGTGATGGTGAAGAAGTAGGGGGCACAGAAGTCGAGCAAAACAAAGGTGAGGTTTGTAAATTCTAACCTTGTACAATATCTACTACAAAATGATATTTAGAAAAGAACAGAAAAGGTACAATGGCAAATACAAACATTACACAGAGATTTTTCACCTGGAAACCCAAACCGGGAAAACCATCATATATTATATTCATACATTGTTTACAATACAATATACATATAGGAGCCAGTGGCATCCAAAACCCTAACCCAATGACCTGGATTAGTCCAAAACCCTAATTCCTTAACCGAAAATAGAAAACCATCAGCAAAAAACCATGTACTGAAAAACCACCTAATATCATGTGGTCCTGGAAATATGTGGTCTCGGTAATATGTCGTCTCAAAAAAAAAAATTCGGGGGCGCTGCCCCTGAACCCCCGCATGGGGGGCTCCACCCCCCTGCACCCCTCTAACCCCCCTGCGTGCCCGACACAGACGCTCAAACACTACTACTC
>SNQJ01S0040742.1:59564-77421 GCA_010110895.2 Picea sitchensis | reverse complement strand
CAATATACATATAGGAGCCAGCGGCATCCAAAACCCTAACCCAATGACCTGGATTAGTCCAAAACCCTAATTCCTTAACCGGAAATAGAAAACCATCGGCAAAAAACCATGTGCCGAAAAACCACCTAATATCATGTGGTCCAGGAAATATGTCGTCCCAAAAAAAAAAATTCAGGGGCATTGCCCCCGAACCCCCGCACGGGGGGCTCCACCCCCCTCTAACCCCCTTGCATGCCCGGCGCAGACGCTCAAACACTACTACTCGTGGAAAGAATATAACACATATCCAACAAGGTTACCCCGCTTAGAGAGGAGGAGGATCCCTCTAAGAAAAGAAAGATTTCCCTAATAAAGCCCTCATCTCAAAAGAAAACCAAGGCCACCTGGACTACGTTCAATACCACCCTCACACCGGATGACTTCGACTTTTTAGTCACTACATTGAATGTTGCTTCAATAGAGATGGCATAAAAGCAAGAAGCAAATAAGGATGAGGTATTCAGTTGATTCAAGGGTGAACTTCAAGAAGTGCAACAGGCACTCCAGTCCAGCCGAGCAGTTTCTACGGTGCCCTTGACAATCAGAACAAAAGGAACAACCGACAAGCCTGCCCAATTACACCAGATCACAGATAAAGTCAAAGCTCACCTTCGAAGAGCTCAAGAAGAGACAACGCACGCCACCTAGGCTTTGGCGCAGGCATAGGAGGATCTTCCAACACAATGCAGTAACACCGAATGAGAAAATATTTCCTTATAAGCAAAGTGGGATGAAGAGAAAGTAGCGCTACAACAGAGCAAGGACCAGTTGGCAATAGAACAACTAGAGGTGAAGGAACATGTCAATAGAGCACTTCACTCTATGACAGTCATAGAAGTCAGAACTGAAGAACATGTTCCATAGTAGGTGGCACATCTTGGAGAAGTGATCCAGCAACTTCAGCAGTGCATCGCAGATCTGGAACTTCGTATAGTACTTGAGACTCCTCAAGAAATAAGATATCTAAGGGAAGTAACTTCCCGCAGTGTAGTTGGTCGATTAAAAACCTTTGCCTTGAAATACAAACAACTGAGGGCTAGAAGCACCCAGACTTGTGAGAACCTCATGGACAATCCATAGTTGTACGAATTATAGGCACAACGCCAAGAAGCAAAGTTGCATGTAGATATTCTACACGCGCAGTTGAAGGCCTTGACCCCAGTTGAAAGAATGAAGAAATTTCCAAAACAACACACCGCCCAACAACAGGTACACACACTGCAAAGTAAAGTGATGGAAGTCTCTCAACGAATTCAACCAGTCCAAGAAAAGGCATGCCAACTGTTCGCTAAAGTTAAAATCCAGGGAGCCGCACTAGAACAGATCTCCATCACAGCAGAACAATGCCTAGAAGGGCCAGTAACTGACACAATGATCCAGGAGTTCACTGAGCAAGAGGTTGTCACACTACAGCATGTCAAAGCAGCTTGAGCCAAGCTCAAGGAATTCGAAGCAAAAGTGACTAGACCAGAGTGACGCGAGATGAGTCACAGGTGAGTTTTGGGGGCCTGTTGGCCCTTGACCAAGTTTTGGGAGTTACTTGGTCATGTTTGACTATTTTTGGGACTTCGACAGCCTGTCGAAGATGGAGCACTAGGCAAAGCAGAGATTGTAGAATCTCGGGCCCCTTTTGGGTCCATTTTTGGGTTTTAGGATAATGTAATGGGAAAGGGATGTTGGTCTGTGGGTTTTACACACGTTTAGGCCCACTTTTGTATGTATAAATAGATAGGCAATGTAAGATAAGGAAGAGTGATTGCTTAGTGCAATTGATATTGTATCTATGTGATAGAGGCTAAGTGCCAAAGTGGGATCTGTGTGATCAAAGGATTAGTGCATTATGTATAGATTTGTAGAGCTAGGTGCAAGGCTCTATGTGAAGATATAGAAGGCTCTATGCTATAATGCAAGGAAGAAGGATCTAGCGAGCTGCGCAAATCTTCTGTCCTGTGCAAAGTAAGGGTTTGAAGGCTTAGTGCTTGTAACCTATTTTGACTGAAGACAATAATAAGAAGATCTTGTGGATGTAGCCCTAGGGTGGGGGTGAGCCACGTAAATCTGTGTTTTATGCTTTGTGCTTCGACTCACTGTTCTTACATTTGCTTTGATTTGATATATTTAGATAGATCTACTCATGCTTGGTGCTTCTTAGATGTGTATGAACGTTAGATTTGACATATATGAGGATTCTTAGTGTTGATCTACTGGATCTAATCTATGTTTCTATGGTTAAGTGCTGAGATATCTTAGATCTAGTGAATGTTGTGATGCTCTTTGCTGTCTGCGAAGTATAATAAAGGGTGAATATTGATGAATGATTGATTCTAAGTGTTCTGTAAGCGATATAATCACATATCTGTGTCCTAGCTAAGGTTGCATACACTTGAGTCTTGCAACCACCCTTGCCTCTACCTCAGGTGAGACTTCATCTTCTTCGCAGGTGTTGTTGAAAGGGTTGGTAGTTAGGGCTTTGTTGGTGCACTCTTGAGCATTGAACCTTGGGTCTTCCCCTGTGCCAACATACTTTTGTGAATCAAAGGTAAGTGTATGACCTTGGTCACACATTTGACTTACACTTAGAATATTATGTTTCATATCTTCCACTAGTAGAACATTTTTTGCCTTGGTATTCTTGTTTCCAATTCTAACTGTGCCTTTTTCCAATGATTCTATCTCAGTCATCATTTACAAAAGAGACAGATCCATCTCTTTCCTTTCTTAATGTAAGAAACTTGTCTTCATCACCTGTCATGTGTTTTGAACAACCACTGTCAACATACCAACCATGTTTCTTGTGTTTAGCCTATAAAGAGAGTGTGCATTCTTCATTGTTAAATTGATCTTCCTTTCTTATCCATATTCTTTGTTGAGGTTCATCTCTATGACTGTTGTTATTATGTTGTGATTCTTTAGTACGGACTGTCATTCTACAATATTTTTCCATGTGTCCAAAGTTGTTTCATTTGTATCATTCCACTTCATTTCTCAATGATTCAAACATGTTGTAGCCTCTTCTTTGTGTTTCATTAGGCCTTATTGGATACCCATTTTGTGCATGACTTTCAAAGTTGTTTATGTTCCTACTATTAGCTCTGCAATTTATAGATTTATGTCCAAAATTATTACATGCATAACATAAACCAAAAAATATAGTTTGATACTTGGGAGTTGCATATCTTCTAAAAGTAGTTACTCTTTTGAATCCTTCTTCATCCTAAGGCTTTCTTGTTTTTTACTGTCATTGATTTTGAAATCTGACTCTTCTAGGTGGAGGAGTGTCCCTATGATCTTACCTGCAAAACTTCTTGTCTCCTCTAACTATTTTTGGATAGCTTCATGGTTGTGTTTCTTTATTTTTGGTTTTGGAGCTTGAGCCTCTTTCTGTCTGATTGTATCCTATCCTAGACCTATCATGATGTGGCCTTTGACTGTTGATAATATTATCCAAAATCTTTGAACTGTTCTGATATTCTTTTGTTGAAGGTATTTTCTCAATGTAACAACCTCTGCTTCCAAATTTCCAATGATCATGTCTTTTTCTTCTAGTTGTTCTTTGAGTGCTTCTTCGATTATTTTGTCTTCTTCTATTTGAACCTTTACTTTAGTGATCATTTGTTCTTTTTCTTCAGAGTTTTAATTTTGAATGTCTTCTTTCTACTCTAGTTCTTCCTAGAGTTTCTTTATCAGAGTCTTCTATTGCCATGAATATAACTCTTTTTGTCTCACTTTCACTGACTTCATCTTCATCTGATGAGGAGCAGTCTTCTTTGGTGCAAAAACTTTTCTTGAAGAATTTCTTTTTGGTTCTTTTGCTTTTATATTTTTGTTTTTTGTTTGAATCATCCTCTTCATGTATTTTAATTTTATTGTGAGGACATTTGTTAGCAAAATGACCAATACCATCACAGTTAAAACAAATCAATGGAACATTACCTTTATATCTGTCGCCAGATCCCTTTTTCAATCTTTTGACAAAGTTGGCCACTTCTTCATCATCTTCTAAGATGTCACTGTTGTTGCTATATTCTTTTTCCTTTTTCTTTCTCTTTTGCTTTGAACTTTTGGATGATTTGAATGTTTCTTATTTTATACCTGTATTTTCCTGTTCAGATCTCATTTCATAGGCTATGAAGATTCCATGTAGTTCATCTATTTTTATTGAGTCTAGATATACTCTTTCTTCTACTGCTGAGATCTTAGGATCAAATCTCATTGGAAGAGATATTAATACCTTTTGAACAATTACAGATTCATCAACTTCTTCTCCCAATCATATGATTTCATTCACTATTTCATCAACTCGTAAGAAGTAAGCTGCAATATTCTCATCTTCCTTCATCTTTAGTTGTTCAAATTGAACTCTATAAGTTATAAGCTTTGCTTCTTTGACTTTTGAATCTCCTTCATAAATATTTTGAAGTTTTTCCCAAATATCTTTAGTGAAGGTACAATGTATAACTTTGGTATATATTGAATCACAAATACCATTCAGAAGTGCATTTGTGGCTTTTGAATTATTTAGACCGAGTTTCTTTCCATTTTCATTTGCTGGCAGAACTATTGGTTCTTTGTATGCATACACAACTGATTTCCAAACCTCAAATCCCCGTGTTTGTACATATGTTTCCATCCTTCTGCTAAAAAATGCATAGTTCTATCCATCAAACGGTGGTATTCCATTTGTATACATATTGTTTATCTCCATGATCTACCTTTTAGTGGTTAAAATGATTTATGAAGGGACCTTCTCTGATACCAGTTGTTGGATTACTGAGAGGGGGGTGAATCAGTAATAGAGCAATATAATCCTTTTTAACCACAATATGAAAGTGTTATTTATCTTTATGATCAATATATAATTATCATCAATAAGTGAAAAGTAAATAAACCATGATCAAATGAACAATCATACACATACACAGTACACCAATATTTTTACGTCGAAACCCAATGCAGGAGAAAACCATAGAATGATTTTTCTTATATGTCTTTAAGAATTACATTCATTGGAAGCACCAAGTTCCTTTGTTCTCCAGCTGCAACTGGAAGGAGGCTTTGACCCCCTATATTTTTAGGCGACAACCTGAGGGAAGCTACAACTCTCCAATTCTCTAGCTATAAATAGAAGGAGGCTACAACCCCCTATGTTCTTCAGCTACGACCGGAAGGTGGCTATAACCACTTGTCCTTTCCCCTTCATATCGCCCTAAAATATAAGTGTCAAATGAAGAAACCACAACCACACTGTCACTATGAGATATACCACTGTAAACCTATACCACTGACATGTATCCAACCTATAGCACTGCCATGTAATCAACATGTACCTGAACTAAGCATGTACCAAACAAAAACCACAGATATGTGACTTGTTTTTTCTGCAGCATGCGTATGTACATTCCCTATCTATATTGCAGCTCAAGTATGTACACAACCTATATGTTATGCAATATGTGTATGCCTTCTGAAAACTAGGGTTTTCTCTCTTATGAAAAATTCTAACCCTCTGCAGCCTCTTTCACATCAACCTGCAACCTGTCACTATGTCCAAAATGTAATTGTACCATGTGCATACATCCTCATACATATCCTTTACCGAAATTATCTATATCTCTATCTAGTCATGTGACATATAAGTGTGTGTGATCATGAACATGTATAATAACCTTCACATGAACTAGATATTTGATATTCAACCTCTCAATACATCGACCACTTCTCAAATACAAGCTTTCAGCCATGTATCACAAGAACCCTTGACCATATGTCAAGAAATACAAGATGTGCCTCAACACTAACAAGATATATCAATGATAAATATTGATTATACTATCACTATATTTCTGTAGATATGACTTATACAGAAGGTCCCATGTAGCCAATAATCTCTCTAGGTAAAATCCTCAAACCCCCATAAACATTTCTCATGTAAACAAAAAAATCCAACTACTCACAGAAATAAGGCATACCTTTTGAACCAGTGGATAGATTTGATGTACCTAATCACTCTAGACCTTCTTGGGAGCCTTCACTAAGAATCTAGAGACTTGGAATCTTCATCTTCTCAAGTTTTTATGGCTTTAACCTCATGTACACACCCTATTATACTTCTATCATGTGTACGTACACACCCTATTATACTGTTAGCCCACGTATGTATGCACCCTATTGTAATGTTAGCCCGCTTACGCCTCAGAACATAGGGTTTTGTTTTCAATATTTTCTGTAATTCCAAAACTTTCCCCGTCAACCCTTTGTGATACCTCAGACTTGCACAACTTCAGATATATTAATGAGTATCTGCAATAAACCATACATAATAACATATATTCAATTTTCTCAATAGGTGTAACATACCCCTGACCACCAACAGGTCGGGGAATGCCACTACTCAAACACTCAACTTAGTTCTGACATCATATTGTAACACCCCAATATTCAACTGAGCTATGTCACATAACGTTTTCTCTGTTATATATGTATACACACACACACAGGCATACATACATACTAAATTGCATGCAAATAAACATAAACACACAATGCTCTAGCAGAAGCTTCTCATATAAAACATAAATAAACAATTGCATTCTGTAAATATAATATTTCAAATTGAATTAATAGTAAACACAGACATGCAGCATATACAGGGGTATACCCTTAAACATATGGACAGTTATACTCACACAAGGAATAAAACCCATAAAATAACACATAAATAACAATGCATCATGTAAATTCATCACATAATTGGTACTTATCTTAGTGAGAATGTCACCAACTGCGTGCAGACCGTCCACGAACCTCCCATCCTTAGACTACATTGTTCATCACTCTCAACAGCGAGTCACCCCCGAGTTGGGACTAGACTCCACCCGAGAAATGGATTCCTAACCAGGCTATAGGTTCATGGTCAACTGAAAAGACTCCCTCTCAGGTGTTCACTCAACCACAACCTACAGCCTCTCCTTCCCCACATGCCTATCCCACCCAAGGAAGTGTGCCCCTTCTCTACTCAACAGTTCTTTGGCTACCCCACTTCCCTTCCAGGGCTTCAGCAACAGGCCAGACCGGAAGTCTCAGAGCATTGTAGCCGCAATTTAGCACCTTCAGGAAATCGATCCCCCGCAATTCTCTCACTCAGAGAATTGCTCACGGGCCTGACAACCCGCCTCTTCAATCCTGCTCCCAAGATGGCAAGAACACCAACATGAATGGTTATCAATCTGGTCTGGTTACGATGGTAGGAAGATACAAGGTAGCTCAAGGACTGACGAAATGTATCCCCGATATTGGTTCTCTGGTAGAAGGAAAAAAGGTAAGATTCTCCCCTATTCTTCTCCCTCCACACAATGGCTGATCCCCAAAGGAACTAAGTCTCAGCAATAAGTATGGATGTCTCCAACTTGACACTTGTCATGTTGGAAGCTTCTCTTGAAACACTTGTCCCCTACTTTAGGACTTACGATAAATTAATTATTTGTAATTTACGTTTTAAAGAAATATTAATATAATATTTCTTTTCAACTTTAAGCTCTCTAGCTTAACCCTGTTCTTAACTTTAGTCCTTCCCTTTCCTATTTGGTGGAATCTAGTCCCCCTTCTCTTTTATTGTGGTTGGTCTATGCGCAACGATGCATTTTTTATATATTAATCATGAAACATATACAAAATAGGCGCTCTGGCCTTTAACATCTAGGCACTCTGGCCTAATTCCAAAACATAAGCATTCTAGCTTATAATACTGGCTCACCAGCCTATAACGCTTACCATATACACAAAGGTTCGTTGACCTTAATATCATGTGCACTTTAGTTACTGTGTGCAGTATCCACTGACCTCAAGGTTGCATGCACTTTAGTTATTGCGTGTTGTATCTTCTGTCTTTAAGGTTGTGCGCACTTTAGTTACTATGCGCGGTATCCATAAATGTGCACACTACATCACTTTACTGCGTAGTATATGCGCGCACCATGGCATGAAAGTTGTATTACAAAAATGATGTTTAAACAGCTCACTAGCTTAAATATACTTGGATTACATTTACATTTGGGTTCAGCCGAGGGATATTACAATCCCCCCCCCCTCTCTTATTTATGCATTGTCCTCAGTGCATCATGTACCGATATACAACAAATTTTTCAAAAATTTTCAAAACGATGTGGGTATTTTTCCCGCATTGCATCCTCATGCTCCCAAGTAGTGTCTTTAGGTCCGTACCAGGTCCATTGGACCTTTACAAGCCCTATGGCTCGATTCTGGAGTTGTTCAATTTTCTAATCCAAAATGCGCACCAGATGCACTTGGAAAGCTCCTTTTTGCTCCACCTGAATAACATTCCAATCAATAACATGATTAGCATCAGGTATGTATTTCTTTAGCAATGATACATGGAATACATTATGAACAATCATAGATGCAGGCAATGCAATCATATAATCAACTAGACCAATCCTCTCTAGGATTTCAAATGGTCCACAAAATCTGGCTGCCAACTTGGCACAGCTTCCCAGCTTCAGGGAACTCATGTTAGCTTTCACTTTCAGGAAAACATGATCACCCACTTTGAGTTCTCTGTGGATTCTGTTTTTATCAGCATAACTTTTCTATTTGTCTTGGGAAGATTTCAAATTCTGCTTAATTTTCAACATTTGGTCCTCCATCTCCTTGAGCAACTCTGGCCTGACTACTGTTCTATTAGCTGGATTATCCCAGCTTACTAGAGTATTGCACCTTCTGCTGTAAAGTGCTTCAAATGGGCTCATCTTCAATGATGCCTGATACCCATTGTTGTAAGAAAATTCTACTAAATTTAGGTAGTCTTCCCATTTTGATGGTTTATCCATCACATACATTCTCAACATATCTTCTATCACTCTATTCACCTTCTTTGTCTGTCCATCAATCTCAGGATGGTAAGTTGTACTAAAGTTCAGATTCATTCTGAATCCTTTGAACAATCCTTTCCAAAAATTTGAGGTGAAATTCAGATCTCTGTCAGACACGATCGTTTTAGGAATTTCGTGTAATCGTGCCACTTCCTTCATGAAAATATCAACAACATATGATGCCTTGTGAGTAGTTTTTAGTGGAATAAAATGAGCATCTTTTGTAAGCTTGTCCACCACTACCATAATCGAATCATGCAGCTTTCCTGTTTTGGGAAATCCCATAATAAAATCCATTGTCACCACTTCCCACTTCCATTCAAGAATGGGCAAAGGTTGCAGCAATCCTTTTGGGTGCCTATGCTCTGCTTTAACTTTTTGACATTCCATACACCTAGCGATGTATTCTGCAATTTCTCTCTTCATACCTGGCCAAAATTATTGGCTCTTGACCATTGCTATGGTTTTTTGATATCCAGGGTGCCCTGCATAAGGAACATTATGCATCTCATGCAAAATTATACGTTTCAAGTCCTAGACATTTGGTACAAAAATTTTGTTCTTGTGCAGAAATATTCCATCTACTCCCAACTTATAAATATCCATCTTCTCTGGTGTCTTACCTTGATGTAGTTTTGTTATCAATTCTTTGTATTGCAGGTCTATATTTGTAGCCTTCAGAATTTTTCTTTTAACATCAGTCTGATACATGCTGATGGTTGTAGCATGAAGCTCATGCACCCTCCTCCTGAGTGCATCCGCCACTTTTTTTTCCTTCCCCTTGATATGATTGATATCAAATTCATATTTTCTTAGAAATTCTAACCATCTTCTTTGTCTAGCATTTAGATTTGGCTGATCAAACAAATATTTCAAACCATTGGGGCCTTTTCTTAGCTCAAACCTTTTTCCCATGAGGTAGTGTCTCCATTTCCTCAGGGCATGCACTATGGCTTCCAACTCCAAATCATGAGTGGCATAGTTTCTTTCATGCTCCTTCAACTTCCCTGATTCATAACACATCAAAAATCCATTTTGACTAAGGAATCCACCAAGTTCTTCATTACATGCATCGATGCATACAATGAAATATTCATTTGGGTCTGCAATCCTTAGTATTGGAGAACTTGTCAATAATTGTTTCAAATGTTGGAAACTCATTTCACAGTCCGACGTCCACTGAAACTTCATAACCCTTCTTTGCAAGGAAGTGATTGGGTGTGCTATCTTTGATAATCCTCCAATGAATATCCTGTAGTAGCCTAGAAGACCCATGAATGATCTGACCTCTATCACATTCTTTGGTGCTGACCATTCTCTAATGGCTTCAATCTTCTCAGGGTCTACTGCTATCCCATCTTTTGAGATGATATGCCCCAAATAATGAATTTTCTTCTGATAAAATGAGCACTTTCTCAATTTGGCATACAACTGATGCTCCCTTAATACTTGTAACACCATCCTCAAATGATGTTCATGCTCTTCTTCTGTCTTAGAGTATATAATAATGTCATCCAAAAAGACAATGACAGATTTGTCTAAATATTCTCGTAAAACACCATTCATTAAGCACATGAAAATAGCTGGTGCATTTGACAACCCAAATGGCACCACTATGAACTCATAATGACCATACCTTGTCCTGAAGGCAGTATTGTTGATATCTTCCTCCTTAATCCTTACCTGATGGTATCCTGATATGAGATCTATCTTTGAAAAGATCTTTGCATCCTTTAATTGATCAAAAAGATCATCGATCCTTGGCAGAGGATACTTGTTCTTTACAGTCACTTTATTCAACTGTCTGAAATCAATGAAAAATATTAACATTCCATCTTTCTTTTTCACAAACAAGACTGGGGCACCCCAAGGTGATACCCTTGGGTGTATATACCCCTTTTTTAGAAGTTCTTCAAGCTGCATTTGCAACTCTTTCAATTCTGGTGTACTCATTNGTAAGGAGTCTTTGACATGGGAGCTGCTCCTGGTGTCAGATTTATAGAAAAATCAAGGTCTCTCCTTGGGGGTAGTCCTGGTACTTCCTTGAATACATATTCAAACTCTTTCAGGACTGCATAATCCTCCAAATTTGGCACTTTGTCTTTAGGTGTCTCCTCCATATGAACTACAAATATTTGGCATCCTCTTCTATAACATTTCTTCAACTGCAATGCTGAAATTTCTCTAACGGTTACTACCCTGGGAATTCCCTGCACTTTCCTTTGGTTTCCTTCTTCATCCAAGCAAGTGAATTCTTTGTTATGACAATCCAATAGAGCATGATGTGGGTCCAACCAATCCATCCCAATTAAATAGTCATAGGAACCTAAAGGTAAGATATTCAAATATGCCTTGGTGTTCATTCTGTTCATGTCCATGAGACATGACTTAACCATCTCATTAACCTTTCTTTTGGCTCCTATAGCCAAATGTACCAACCAAGATTTTCCATGCTTGCTTCTTGGCAATTGCAAACTTTCTACCATCTGAGGGTCTATATAACTATGACTATCTCTTGAATCAATTAAAATAGAAATGGTTTGGTTTTTAATCATACCTTCCACTTCAATCATGTGTGACTGATACTCTGCTTGCTTGTTATCTAGGGCTACACAAATCCTTGGCACATTTCTGCCCANACATTATAAACAGTCCTTCCTTTTTCACCTCTGTGAGGACAATCTCTGAATCTATGATCTCCTTTACAACCCCAACATTGAATAGGTGGCTGCCTTGGCCTTTGGCCTTCTGCCTCTATCATTTTGGGCTCTTTAGAAGTTGGTGGTCCCTGTGGACTATTTCTAAAGAATGATGGTTTAAATCCTTTCTTCCTCTAATGCACCTTGAACTTCTTTTTATCTTCCCAAGATTTTTGGAAAGTTGGCCTTGCTTTCTGTTGATCATATAGACATTTAGCTCACCTTATGGCCTCTTCCAATGTCTTGGGATCATCATATTGTATTTTTTCATTGATGAATGCTGGCAATCCACTCAAATACCTTTGAATTTTAACTGTCTCATCCTTGATGAAGGAGACGTACTTCAACAGTTCTAGGAATCTTCTTTCATATTCATCTATGGTCATGCTTCCAAGTTTGAGTTCAAAGAACTCTTTCATTTTCTTGTCATAATATCTCTTAGTCAAGTATTTCTTCTCAAAATACTTCTTAATTCCCTCCAAGTAATGCTCTTCTCTTTAATGTGTTGTACCTACACAAGATGATCCCACCACATGGATGCCTTTATTTTGAGTTGATAGATGGAAATTCTACCCTCTGCATGAGAAGAATAATTGTGTAATTGAAAATACTTTCTCATGCCCAACAACCATGTTTCTGCATCTTCATCCTTCTTGTGCTCACCATCAAATGTAGGAGGTTTGATTTTGTTCATTTCTCCTCGTAGTTCATCCACCCCAGACCTCTTATGTTGTCTAGTAGGGAATGGACTTGTGTTTCTACCTACTCTTTTATTGGAATGCTTCAGGGAGTGATGGTGGCATCTGCTAACATTTCCTGATTTCTTTTTTCTCATCCGAAGGTTTGTTACTTCCATATTTGCTTGAGTCACTTTCTTTTTCCAATTTCTTTTCTATTATGTTTAGACTTTACAATAACTTCATGTTGAAGTCATCCTACTCCACTTTGGCTCTCATAAGCCTTTCATTATCATCTTTATGGCTTTGGCCATTCTTTTGCAAATTTTTAATGGTCTCTACCATATTAAGGTTTTCATTCCTTTCCTCTCCATGTCCATTGGAGTTTGTTCCTTCAATGTCCAAATGGACATTCATCCCTCTGCTCTCATCCTGTTGACTATAATTTCCCCGTGTCTCTTCCATTCCTATGGATTCTATACTTGATCTGATCTGATCTAGTTGTTTTTAATTCTGCAAAATGTGCAGCCATTAAAACTTATTAGGTTAACTAAATCAACAATCCACGAGAAATATGAACTATTTCGGCTCAATAATTATATCAGAACTATCCTTTCTGATTTCTTGGTGTTTCCACCATGACAATTCTTAGACAAGACCCAAGTTTTAAGAACTTAGCAAGAACCACATCATCATGCAGAGATACATCGGAGAAAGGTGGTTTGCCAAAACCACTTTTGCATAAGTTTCGATGTCACATGCTTCAATATGTCAAATCCACCATTCGTGGGATGAGTGACAGTTAGTCAGATCACCCCATCTCATTCTCTCGTACATCACAACCATTTGAAGTTAAGTGAATTCTGCCATGTAATGAACTCAAAAAATTTAATCATTTGAAATGGATTAGTCAAGCATGGCAACCCATTGCACTTGTGCGCAAGTCTGTCAGGGATTCATGATTGAGGCTCTATAATTACCAATTCTCGGGTATGGAAGCATCATCTTATCCATCAACGAGAAGTCTCCAAAATGGTTCAAACATCTCATCTATACAAAATTATTCTGGTGTCCACGAAACTGAGGTATATGGACCTAGTTAAATCCAATGAGACTGGTTACTCGGGCAACATGCTAAATTTTCCTGCGAGTACAAAGGAAAAGGTAGTCGCGCAGATATTGGCGACTAAATTTCACACAGTACTCATTACTGATTCGAGATTGGAAATCAGGATGAATCCAATCATGAGAGATTTGGTTATCAACAGACCAGCTGCTAAGAAGAAATGAAGAAAGCAACAGAATAAAGAACTTGTTGCTGAAGCGATTGATAGTGTTGGAAAGAATCAACCGGTCTGGTTAGATTCTTTAAAGGAGGAGTTAGCTAAGCTGAAATGAGCCCTCAAATACAATTGAGTATATTTCAATGATTTTTAGACAGATGACAGCAGAGGTAAGGAAGCTCTGGAGATGATAGACTTGTTCTTGAATGGTCTCTTTAAATAGGACCACTGCTATTTTGAATCATCCCCTTTTGTAATTTTGGATTTTGAATGAATATGCATGCGTAGAAGCAGATTTTGTACTACTTATGACAAGATTCCATTGATGATGTTACAAATCTTGTTTCCTTTAATATTATGTATCTTCTGGTAACTTATATTTGACCTTCAACTGTTTGAATAAAACCCAGAATTTATCTCACTCGCTTGACTCATTTTAAATAATATTTCAATGCAATTGTGTATTCCTCTTTCTTTGAATACTATGTAAATTTCCTATTTAAACTCAGTCTCGTCATCTTAATTATCTTTTCAGACGATTTAGTGTGCATAATATTCAACCTGTGCACCTTTATTTATCGTGCAAGTGACTTTATAAGGTAAATCATGTTTCTATGCACCTGTATCTGTTATTCATTTCCTCTTTGTTGCGCCAATAATCTTGCGTGCATTACTTTTGCGTTGCGTGCCAATATCCATTGTGCACTATTTTTGTATCGCACTCAGATATTTCACATTCATTTTTCTCTATGCATTGCACTGTGCTAAAGTTCAATATGCCTTACCACATACAATAATCTGTATGCTCCATTCAATACTCTGTCGCTACCACACGCACCTTTGTCTGCTCTATAGAGATACAACTCATACTCCTACTATGTGCGCACCAACCAAACTTCATTGTGCCTTACCATATTGCGCACACCACATGAACCCTTAGCATGTGTATGCACTCCGCGCAATGATACATTTAGAGCATGCACCCTTACATATTATTCATCTGCACGGTGGCTCAATTTTCCATAACCACAATATACTGTATACCATACTGTAATCGATACCATATTGTAATCTCATCTCCACTTGAATTGTTTGGCCCATTCAAGATCAGTGTCAAAAACTGACGCTATGATACCACACTGTAGCATACCCCCGACCACCAACGGGTCGGGGAATGCCACTACTCACACACTCAACTTAGCTCTAACATCATATTGTAACACCCTAGTATTCAACTAAGCTATGTCACGTAACTTTTTCTCTTTTATATATGTATATACACACACATGCATACATACATACTGAACTGCATGCAAATAAACATAAACACACAATGCTCTAGCGGAAGCTTCTCATATAAAGCATAAACAAACAATTGCATTCTGTAAATATACGATTTCAAACAGAATTAACAGTAAACACAAACATGCAACGTATACAGGGGTCTACCCTTAAACATATGGATAGTTATACTCACACAAGGAATAAAACCCATAAATAACACGTAAATAACAATGCATCATGTGAATTCATCACATAACCGGTACTTATCTTAGTGAGAATGTCACCAACTGCGTGCAGACCATCCACGAACCTCCCAGCCTTAGACTACATTGTTCATCACTCTCAACAGTGAGTCACCCCCGAGTTGGGACTAGACTCCACCTGGGAAAGGGATTCCTAACCAAGCTATAGGTTCATGGTCAACCTAAAAGACTCCCTCTCAGGTGTTCACTCAACCACAGCCTACAACCTCCCCTTCCCTACATGCCTGTCCCACCCAAGGAAGTGTGCCCCTTCTCTTCTCAACAGTTCTTCGGTTGCCCCACTTCCCTTCCAGGGCTTCAACAACAGGTCGACAGGAAGTCTAAGAGCATTGTAGCCACAGTTTAGCACCTTCAGGAAATCGATCCCCAACAATTCTCTCACTCAGAGAATTTCTCACAGGCCTGACAACCCGCCTCTTCAATCCTGCTCCCAAGCTGACAGGAACACCAACAAGAATGGTTATCAATCTGGTTTGGTTACGGTGGTAGGAAGATACGAGGTAGCTCAAGGACTGACGAAATGTATCCCCGATACTAGTTCTCTGGTCGAAGTAAAAATGGTAATATTCTCCCCTATTCTTCTCCCTCCCCAAAATGTCTGATCCCAAAAGGAACTAAGTCTCGGAAATAAGTATGCATGTCTCCAACTTGACACTTGTCATGTTGGAAGCTGCTCTTGAAACACTTGTCCCCTACTTTAGGACTTAGCATAAATTAATTATATGTACTTTATGTTTTAAAGAAATATTAATATAATATTTTTTTTCGGCTTTAAGCTCTCTAGCTTAACCCTGTTCTTAACTTTTGATCAAAATCTGGACCAGGGGTCAAATTTTAGCTCAAAAATCAATGTTCTCGGAATTGCCTCAAAACAAACGTGAGTGTAGGCCTCTTTGTTATGAACCCAACGCAATTCGTTTCGTCTCAAACGGACGTCGGGAGCGATAGATATCGCGATCTGTCTGAATCGTCAAACAGTAAAAAAAATGGATGTTGACTGGGTAGTCCGGACAAACTGACGTGGTAGAGTCCGTACACTGACGTGGCATAGTCCATACATGTTGATGTGGTGATCGTATGATGACATGGCAGGTGATGACATGGCAGGTGCTGATTGGCAGGTTTGAGCGAATCAATTGTTGACACGTGGCAGTTGTTTGGTCAAATGATTGGGTGCCACGTGGCCCAGTCATGGGCTGCCACGTGGCACCCCGGTTTTTGCTAATGGTTTGCTTGTCAAAATATTTTTGGAGTCCGTAGGGTTCGACCCCCGGACCTCCCCAACCGGCTACGCCTTTATGAAGTCCGCCCGACCACTATGCCACACGATGTTTCTTATTAGACAAATGTATTTAAAATTATTTGAATTTAAATGGTGTAACTGTCGGCAGGGGTCTGGGTTGGGGCTTAGCCCCAGCCCATGGTCGCATGCCAATTCATATGTCCGACGGTCCATATGCGCGCGGGGAAGTTTGTAGTTTAAACGAAGCCTCGGTTTTGGGCGCCAATATTTATGCGTGGGTTTTAATACGGTTCTATGTTTTGTTACATGTGCCCCATTGATATATGTGTGTGGGGTTTTTAAAATGTGGTTACAATGGATAACCCATGCGCCCGCCATTTGGCGCTTTATTATTGGTTCGTTGCACAGTTAGCCTTTTTGCACTAGACCGAGGTCTTATGGACCCCATATGCCAGAGTGCTAGGCGATTAGGGGCTGGAGGCACCCTAACCGTCCTACGGTTTGCACCCGGTGCTGGGTTTTTACGCCTTAAATGGCGTGTGTGCTGGGTTCATGCAACAAGGGTGCATTTTGGCGAACCAGTTTCAGCAAGGTTGAAGGAGGAAAATGGAGGAGGCCTAACTTCTTCATCTTTTGGCCGATTGAGGTGCCGTAAAATCCCAGCTAGGGGTTTTTGGACATGATGAATCCATTGGTGCTGTTATCAAGGCCATTTGAAGACTTCTTCTGCAATTGTTTCACCATTGAAGTTTCAGGAAGCTCTAGGGAGCTTGAAGCCCTCATTGATGGAGGACATGTTTTGGTGAGCCTATGTTTGTTTTCTGTGATTGAATAAACATGTTTGGCTAATTGTTATGCTCTGAACACATTGGGACAGGTTTCAGAGGTTGTTGATAACTTTTACAGGTGTTTTTGCCAAAGAGGAGCTCAGGGAAGCTTATGGCCACATGTAGAAGAGGTCATGCCCGGATGAGCCATGATCCGTTTTCAGAGTTCTATTAGTCATTTTTGGGGTTTTTATGTGTTCTGATCTCAATGGTACAATCTGTTTTTCCATTGGAGTTGAGAAGCATCTTGTAAAAGAACTTTTTCCAAATTAATCCCAGAGAGCCAAGTCCATTGATGGAGGCTCAAGGAGATGTAGCCCGGAGGGGGGTGAACTCCTTTATCAGCTTATTCTTGTTGTGAGTTTGATGGTTTATTTGCTACCAATTGTGTTGTTGTGTATTTGTTTAAAGTACATATTTAACCATCTAAAAGAACATATCCTCCCACATAAGCATTTACAAGAAGATATATGAACTTAACACATAAGTTTATCTTGCATATTTTAACACATGAAGCAAGGTCATGTAAAGTTTATTTTAATGAAGTAGAGGGTGTTTGCATAACATAACAAGCCAGCCTTCTATTTTCAGATCAGGTGGTATCAGAGCATAGTTTGTTTTGCTCATGTGTTTGCCATTGATAGTTTGAGATTT